>PVKB01000333.1:565902-722715 GCA_004027205.1 Ctenodactylus gundi
TTATTTTTTTTTTGTTTTTTTTTTTTTTTTTTTTTTTTTTTTTTTTTTTTTTTTTTTTTTTTTTTTTTTTTTTTGTAGGGCTTCACGAGAAAATCCAGCCATGCAGGAAAAAAAAAGATCAAGCATTTGGCAGTTGTAAGTACATTAAGGACAGTAGTACTTTTAGACAGGGTAATAGTTTTTAAAAATTGAGAAAAGATAGCTAAACTTAAATTTTTCTTTTTCATATGTAGTGTACCAACTCGGTAAGCCTGTTTTTGAAGCACAAAAAGTACCCACCCTGTTGTAAGCTGCATCTTGTTTGTTATGCATTTGATGGAATCTTCTGCAAAGCAAAAATAAAAGGGCATTATTTGTAAAATTGATAGTTACCTGGATCCCCATTAAATAAATTACTGATTCACTTGTTGGGTATCTGTAAGGAACGCCACAAAGTAAAGATGCAAGGTCTAGTGTTTGTGAGGCTTGATTAATACATACATATGATTATGTCTGTGCCAGAAGTACCATGTGTTTGTGATTAAACTTACCCTAGTTGATGAAACTGCTATTTCATGGAAGCATCAATTTCTTAAAGTGTGACATGAAAGTAACTTAAAGAGCTTACATGGAAAATAAGTCGTATTAACATGGCAGTGTGCATTCTGATAAGTTGTCATAACAGACTGACTTTAGGATGGCCACACTATACTTCTTTTCACACTGTGTGGTCTTAACCCTGTTGCTTAACATCTGCTCGTACATGGCACCAAGTCCAAGGTAGCTGAGGAGCCATTTTGTTTACTCAGTAGAAGTTCCCTGGACTTGAGAGCTGCTCCCTTTCGTTATGGAAATTGCTAATCAAAGAATAGGCATCCAGCATTCCAAGTAATGTTTCTCATTCTCGAATGTGCAAGTTTGCCTGTGAGTTACTGCTAAGGCTGCCATGTATAATTGTAAAGACTGACTGCCTGTCTCTAGCTCTTTGCCTTGTAAAAGCACCTTGCATTTTTCTTGAGCACAAAGTCTGTAGAATAGAATGGATTACATATCACAGTGTATGAGGGAGATGTACATACTTCTTACCTTTTTAGTTTCAGCCGGCTTTTCAGCTCCTCAAGTAACACAGCAAAGAAGCCTGAGCCACCTGTTAATCTGAAGTACAATGCCCCCACCTCGCACGTTACTCCTTCTGTCAAGAAAAGAAGCAGTACCTTGTCACAGCTCCCTGGGGATAAATCCAAAGCCTTTGATTTCCTTAGTGAAGAGTAAGTAATGGTCGTGTCCAAGGTAACAGGTTAGAATTTTCTTGCTTATTAGATCTTTTATAAGGATTTAGATGAGTCTATGAAAATACACTATTTGTGTAACCTGGCTCCTTTAAATTATTTATAGTCTGCACTTTTTTCTTTCATTAACATGTATTTGTGATACATAATACTGACAATCAACCAGAGAAATTGGTTTATTTACATATTGCATCCCGATCGCTTTTACTTCCATTTCCTTTCTCACCCCCACATCCCTCTCACATTCCCATTGCTCACTCCCCTTTTCCAAAATCCATCTTCTTTCCTTCATTACTCTTTTAACTTTTTTTGTGGCTTGATTTTCTCGTATTAGAGAAACCATACAATATTTGTTCTTCTGTGTTTCACTAAGTATAATGGTCTCAAATTGCATTTTTCATGACAAATTATTCAAATTTATCTTTCTTTACAGCAGAATAGTACTCTGTTGTATAAATATATCTCATCTTCTTTATTCAATTGTCTGTTGATGGACATATTGGTTGCTTCCAGGGTTTCACTATTAAATGTTGTGCTGCTAATGAACACCGGCATGCATGTATCACTGTTGTATGATGTTACTTTAACTCCTTTGGGAAGATACCCAGTAGGGGTATACCTGGGTCAAATGGGATAGCTATTTTCTTTATAGCAGAGTAATACTCCATTGTATAAAAATACCGCATCTCTTTATCCATTCATCTGTTGACAAACATACTGTCTGCTTCCAAGATTCACCTATTATAAGTTGTACTTCTATAAACATGGTATATATGTATTACTGTTGTATGATGACTTTAACTCTTTGGAAAGATCCCCAAAAGAGGTATAACTGGGTAAAATGGGATATCCATTTCCTTTTCTTTTCTTTTTTCTTTTTTTTTTTTTTTTTTTTGAGGAATCTCCATACTGCTTTCCATAATGGTTGTACCAGCACTTGTTTTTAAAGTTTTTGATAGTAGCCATTTTTACTGGAGTTAGATGGAACCTCAGTGTAGTTTTGATTTGCATTTCTCTTATGGCTAAAGATGATAAACATATTTTAGTGTATTTATGGTCATTCAGACTGCTACATAGAACTGTCTGTTCATTTCAGTTGCCCTTTTTTTGATTGGGTTTTTATTTTGGGGACTGTAATTTTTTTCAGTTCTTTATCTACTCTAAACAGTAGTCCTGTGCTGAAGAGCAATTGATGAAAATTCCCATTTTCCCATTCCATCGGTACTTTCTTCACCCTGTTGATTGTTTCTTTTACTGTGCAGAATATTTTCGATTTGATATAATTCCATTTGTTGCTTTTTGGTATTACCTTATATTCATTGAGTGTTAAAATGAAAAATCCTTGCTTAAGCCCATATCTTCAAGGGTCTTGTCTATGTTTTCTTCCAACAAGTTCAGTGTTTCCAGTGTAATGTCAGGGTCTTTGATCCATTGTTATTTGATTTTGGTACAGGATGAAAAATGTAGGTCTAGTTTCATTGTTCTGCATGTGGCTAACCAGTTTTCCCAGCACCATTTATTAAAGAGGTTATCTTTTCTCCAGTGCATGTCTTTGGCTTTACTGTTAGAGATTAGATTGCTGGGGTACAGTATCTCTGCATCCTTAGTTCTGTTCCATTGATCCACCTGTCTTCATACCAGTAATGTGGTTTTTATCACTGTTGTTTTCTAATACAGCTTGATTTGCAGTATTATGATGCCTTCTGCTTTTGTTGCCTAGGATTGTTTTGGCTATTCTGGGTCTCTTCTGGTTTCATGTAAACTTTTGGATTGTTTTTTCTACTTTTGTGAAAAATCCTGTTGGTATGTTGATTGGGATTGCATAGAATCTGTTTGGTAGTATGGTCATTTTGATAATGTCAGTTCTGCCTATTCAGAAACAGGGAATGTCTTTCCATTTTCTAATATTCTCTTTAATCTTTGTTTTTCAGAATGCTAGAGCTTTCAATATAGAGGTCTTTTTACTTTCTTAGGTTCATTCCTAGGTATTTAATTTTCTTTGAGGCTGTGAATGGGATTTTTTCTAATCTTTTTCTCTCTCTTTATTTTTGCTGTAGAGGAATGCTATCAATTTTGATGTTTTGATTTTATATCCTGCAACTTGGCTAAACTTATTAGTTCTAAGAGTCTTCCGGTAAAGATTTTAGGGCTCTTTATGTAAAGGATTATGTTATCTACAAATCAGGATAATTTGACTTCTTCCTTTCCTTTGTGTATTCCCTTTATTCTCTTGCCTGATTGCTCTGGCTAAGGTTTTGAGCAAGAGTGGTGAGAGTAGAACCCTTGTCTTATTCCTGGTTTGAAGGGAAAGGCTTTTTCCCCCATTTAGGATGATGTTGGCAGTAGCATTGTCATAAATTACTTTTATCAGCTTGAGATAAGATCCTTCTTATACCTGTTTTCATCAGAGTTTTTATCACAAAACATTGTTGTATACTTTTAAAGGCTCTTTCTGATCTATTTGAGATGGTCATGTGACCTTTGTCCTTGTTTTTGTTAATGTGGTATATTACACTTCTTGATTTACATATGTTGAACCATCTTTGTGTCCCTGGAATCAAGCTGACTTAGTCATAGTATATGGTTTTGTCAATAATTTGTTGTATTCTGTTTGCAAATATCTTATTAAGGATTTTTGCATCTATATCCATTATGGAAATTAGCCTGCAGTTTTCTTTCTTTGCTAGATCTTTATCTGGTTTGGGAATCAAGGTGATACTAGTTTCCAGAAAGGAGTGTGGCAGTGTTCCTTCTCTTCCAGTTTCATGGGAGAGTTTGAGAGGCTTTGGTGCTGACTCTTCCCTGAAGTCTGGTAAAATTCTGCATGAATCCATAAGGTCCTGGGCTTTTCTCTGTTGGTAGGCTCTATATTCTTGCCCCAGTTTTATCCCTAGTTATTGCGTTTTTTTCATATTTTTATATCTTCTCAGTTCAGTTTTGGTATCTCATGTGTGTCTAGGGATTCATCCATTTCTTCTAGGTTATTAAATTTATTGGAACATAAGTTTTCAGAATAGTTTCTTTTTTCCTTCTTTCTTTCTTTCTTCTTCTTTTTTTTTTTTTTTTTTGAGACAGGGTCATGGACTCATGGCAGTCCTCCCAGCCTCAGCCTCCAGAATGCTATGATTACAGGCGTGTGCCACCACACCCATCTTATCATGGTGCTGGGGAACCTAACTCAGGGTCTTGGGCTTGCTAGGCAAGCCCTATAACCACTGTGCCATTCCTCCAGTCCCTCAAAAGTTTCTTATAATCCTCTGGATTTCAACATTGTCCGTTGTGATTTCACCTGTTTCATTTCTAATTTCCTTCATGTGGATTTTTTCTTTTCTTATTTCCTTGAGTTTGACTAGAGGCTTATCAGTCTTACTTATCATTTCAAAGAACCAACTCTTTGATTGATTGATTTTTGTATTGCTTTTTTAGTTTCAATTTCATCAGTCTCCACTCTTGATTCTTAAAATTTTTTTTTATTTTTTACTGCTTTTGGATTTGACTTGTTCTCTTTTTCCTAGAACTCTGAGTTACATCATTATTAGATTATTTATCTTGAAATTGCTTTTTTCCCTTATGTGCATTCATAGCTGTACATTGCCCACTTAGTACTACTTTCATTGCTTCCTGTAGATTCCAGTATAATGGGCTTCCATTGTCATTTGACTTGAGGAAGTTTTTATTTTCCCCTGGTTTCCTCTGTGATCCTTCTGTCACTCAGTAATGTATTATTTAACCTCCATATATTTGTATAGTTATTGTAGTTTCTTTTGCTATTGATTCTAGTTTCATTGCGTTATTATCTGAAAGTGTGCAGGGAATTATTTCAGTTCTTTGTGTTTATTTAAGCCTGACTATGGCCAAGTATATGGTCTATCTTTGAAAAAATTTGCTAGTGCTGCTGAGAAAAGGGTTTATTCTATTGACATTGGATACAGCTCTCTATAGATATCTGTTCAGTCTATTTGTTCCAAGGTGTAATTTGGCTCTGATGTTTGTTTATTTTTTTCTGATTGACCTGTCTATTTGTGAGAATGGTGTGTTGATGTCCCCTAGTCGATTGTATTGGTTCTATTTGACCTTTCATGTCTAGTAGTTTCTATTTTGTGTAATTGTTACGTACCTGTATTGAGTGCATGTAAGTTTATAATTGTGAGCTCTTCCTATTGGTTTGTTCCTTTTAGCAATATATAGTGTCTTATCTTTGTCTCTTTTGATCTGTTTTGGTTTGAAATCTGCTGTGTCTAAGAAAAGTACAGCTAGCCCTACTTGTTTCCAGGCTTCAGTAGCACAGAGTATTAGTTTCCATCCTTGTACCTTCAGTTTGTATGCATCTTTGTAGCTGACTTGGAACTCTGCTAGATATAAACAGTTCATAAATAGTTGGGTTTTGTTTTTTGATTCAGTCTACCAGTCTGTGTCTTTTGATTGGCAAGTTAAGACCATTAGCATTGAGAATAATTACTGTCAGATTTTTATTGAATCATATCATTGTCTCATTTTCTGTTTTTTTTTTCTTCTTAATTCTTTCCCTTTCAGTGTTCACTTTACTCTGAGTTCTTTGAAGCTGCTCATCTCTCTCTCTCTAAGACTCCTTTAAGTATTTTCAGCAATGCTGGCCTGGTAGTTGCATATTTCTTCAGGATTTCTTGGTCATGAAGATGTTTTACTTGTTCATTTTTCAGGGATAATTTTGCTGCGTTCAACCATCTGGGTTCACACCTGCTTTCTTTTAAAACCTGGGAGATTTCATTCTAGGATTTCCTGACCTTTAAGATTTGCACTGAAAAATTCAGAGTAATTCAAGTGGGCTTCCCTTGGTAGAATAATGTTTGTTTTTCTCTTACTACTTTTAATATTCTCTTTGTGTTGACTGTATGAGGTTTTGATTATGATGTGTCATGGCGAGGTTCTTTTCTAGTTAAAATTATCCGGTGATTTACAGGCTCTTGCCACCTGAATTATTTTCTAGATTTGGGAAATTTTCTGCATGATTTCATTGAATATACATGTTGCACCGTCGTCTGCCCTCATTCACACGCGCAGTCCTGAGGCTGGCCATACAGCGTCACCCGAAGCGTTGGGTTGGCTGTTCTGCTCACTTCAGGTTTGCGTCTCACGCTTGATCACGGCCTTCAAGTCATCACCTTCATCTGCAGAGTCTGAAATTCTGTCCTTGCAGTGTTTGAGCTTCTTCATCTGCTTTCAAGTTAATTTTTCACATTCTAAATTTCAGCTAGATTTTTTTCTCTAGATTTTCCACTTCTCTACCAAAATATTCCTTCATGCATTGCCTTACCTACCTCTTTTTATTTCTGTCTTCTATAAACTCAGTAAAGTTTGTATTCGTTAGAACTATTATTTGTTTAATAAATTTCTCTTTAAGCTCATTAGTAATTTCTTGCATTTCTTTAGGTATGTTTTATTTGAACTGGTAGACTGTTTGGCTCACTTGGTTTTGACTTGCTTTCCTGTAAGTTCCACGCCCATAACATGAGCTTCTGGGGAGTCAGGCTTTTCTGCATGTGTCCAGTTGCATTGTGTTCCCATGATTCTGTTGCTGAGGGACTTCACTTCATGGATGAGCAGAGAGCTTTCTGTGACCTGTATGAGAGTATGTGGTGGGGAAGCTGAAAGTTCACTGAGTTCTTTGCTGAGAGTTGGCAGTTAGGGGGGCCTAGCAGTCCGATACCTGGTGGTTGCGTATTTCTTTAGGATTTCTTGGTCATGAAAAAGTCTCTTGATCGTACCCAACCCCTTCAGCAAAGCTCTCCTTGTCTGTCCTGTGTTCTCTCCTCAGAGGACAGGGCTCTCGAACTTCCGCGGCCTCCTCTCACTGGGACATAAACTGTTAAGCAGGTTGTAGGCCTTTCTTCTTCCTCTGTCACTGTCTCTTGTACTGGTTTCTTCCTAGGCACTAGTTCAGAGTGTCTCTGAGATCCCTGTTGTGTGGCCCATCTGTGGCTTCTTTTACCCAAAACAGTTTAGAAGCAGGCCTTTTTCAAAATGGCTCCTGCCTACACCAGTTCCTAGTATGGATGCCGAGGATTGCTCCTCTACAGCTGGTCTGTTGAGCTGCAGTGGGACCTTTTAGGGGAATCTTGCAAGGCATTTGCAGTTTACACTGTCTTCAGACCTGTTTCTGTGGCCTGGGGCTGCTGGCTGTTGTTAATTTCCATGCCCCAGGCTCCAGGATCACCTCTATCTGTGTCTGTGGCTCTTCGCAGCCCTTACTGGGCAGCCTGGGCCGGCTTTCCAGTGCGCTGTGTTCTTTAGCCCTGGACACCTCTTTGGAGTTTTCAACCTTCCCAAGACCTCTTTTTAATTCTTGGACCTCTCCTCTCCAAGCTTTTTTTTTTTTTTAGCTGTCTGTATCTCAGCTTGTTCAATGATCCTGCTAGGAGCCTTTGAGTAGGATTCCTACTCAATTGTCCTCTTGTCCAAAAGTCCCCTATAATCTGAACTTCTTATTTTATGAAAATTATACTTCAAATTTTTCATTAAAAATACCTTATTTTTGTTGTAAGTGTTGAGTTTTACCATATAGTATCTGTAAAGTGTCCAATGTATAGGTTGTTAACTATGGCCAACACAGCTAGTTACCTCAAAAAATTTAGTTGTGCAATGGAAAAAGCAATTTCAGAATTGTTTTAATAGTACTTTGGTATGCAGCCCCAAACCTTATTAAGTCCATTTGCGTTCTTATCTTCTGAAACATATTAGTGGGATTTAAAGTTGAGCCTGAATTATCTTCCTGAGAAGATAATTGATTTATTGATCTTTTGGTCATCTCTAGCACATTTCCTGGTATTAGAAGATTCTTAATAAATATTTGTTGAAGAAAAAAAAAAGCCAAAACTATTTAAGAATTTTTCCACTTTGTATGACTCAGTTTGAAACTTTATAGAAGTTGAATTGCTAATAATCTAGTTCATTTGTTGCTTGTTTTCACACTGAGCTCTATCCCCAACCCATTCTTATTTTTCATTTTGGGACAGTGTTTCATTAAGTCACTGCACTTCTCAGGCTGGGCTCAGACTTGCGATCTTCCTGCTTCAGCCTCCCCATGCGCTAGAATTATAGGCCTGGGCCAGTGGGCCCAGTTTATGCACTTTAATACAATAGGCTACTTACTCAATATAGAGATTACTCAAAAAACTGAAAACCAACATTATTTGACCCAGCTATACCTCTTCTGAGTATCCTATCAAAAGAGTTAGTCATCATACAATAGTGATCGATGCATATCTATGTTTATAGCAGCACAACTTATAATAGCCAAATCTTGGAAGAAGCCAATATGCCCAAATGTGTATGACTGGATAAAGAGGATATGGTATTATACACAGTGGAGTATTACTCTGCCTTTAAGAATGACAAGCTTGAGTCATTTGTAGGGAAATGGATGTACCTTGTGCTCAGTGAGATTAATCAGACCCAGAAAGTTAAATATCATGTGATTTCTCTAATATGAGAAAACTAAAGCATAAAAAATGTGAGAGACATGGAAGAAAGTAAGAAGATGGACTTTGTGGAGAGGGAAAGGGAAAGTAGAGGGCGATGATAGAGTGGAAAGGGGAAAGGGATGTAATATGTAAATAAATAAATACATTTTTTAAAAAACAACAGGCTACTTGCTAACCTGTTAATGCTCTACTGCACAAGCACAAATGGACCTGCTTTAACAGTTGTATGTGTGGGTGATGCTGGGGATCAAACCGTGGGCCTTGCATATCCTAGGAAATATAACACCCTTTAGAGAGCTATTAAAGTCTGAATAAATAAATGGAGTACATTTTGTATTTCTTTGCTACTTTAGCTAGAGAGAGACTGTACCAGTGTCAGTTATATTCACTTAATTAAAAATGAAATCCTGTTTTCTTTTAGAACTGAAGCTAGTTTAGCTTCACGCAGAGAACAAAAGAGAGAACAGTATCGTCAGGTGAAGGCACATGTCCAGAAGGAAGATGGGAGAGTGCAAGCCTTCGGCTGGAGCCTTCCCCAGAAATACAAACAGGTGACTGGCCACGTGCTGGGAGTCTCCAGAGCGAAATGCAGGATGAGGGAGCATGGTCGAGTGTGCAGAATTTCAAATATTGGCCCAGACCTACTTGTTTCAAGCTGCATGGAGCTGACACGTGATAGAGAAGTGCTGTGGGTAGTGGTGTTCATGCTGTTCTCTAGGGTTCTAGAGTGCAGATAAAATGCCTCTGGGATCCCTGACGAGCAGCGAGGCCAACAGATGTGCCAGAGTATGTGGAACTTGATAAACCTTGTTCTGCCTTAAGTAATGAGAGCTCTGTTTTAGTGTTACAGATTTTATTTTTACTTTTTGGTATAAAATTGCTTTTAGTTATATAATTTATACCTATTTAGGTTTGGTTTTTTTGTTAGAAAATAGTATTGTTTAAAAAGTTATGTAAACAAACCGTTGACTTGGCAACTTTCAAGTGGTTCACTAAGGCTTAGTTCAAGTGTACAGGAGCCTCCCTGTCTACTCCAGGTCCCCATCCATCTACAAGGCTCCGCACGTTCGTGTGTACACGCGGGAACATCATGTGAATCAGTGCCTCTCTAGAGCCCCCAGCATCCTGTTCATTTCTCTAGTTGCTGCTTGATTTTCTGCTTGTTTCACCCAAGAGTAACAACTTGATTTTGTACAACAGAGTAAGAGTAGTGCTTCCCGATGCCCAGGGGTTCTGTGGGAAGTTCACTTTTGATAAAGAGGCTTACCAGTGTGTGTATGTGTGTCGGTTATTAGGTAACCAATGGTCAAGGAGAGAATAAGATGAAAAATTTACCTGTGCCTGTCTACCTCCGACCTCTAGATGAAAAAGATGCCTCCATGAAAGTAAGCTAATGGTGAAACTAAAGGAGCCATTCCTCAAATTTTGGGTGGCTTCTTTTTTGAAAAGCCAAAAGGTTCAAGAAAACGTTTTTAAAATTCTTAATATCTGTAAAGATAATGTGACATAATATTTTTCCTTCCCTCTACCTGAGAAGCTGTGGTGTGCTGTTGGAGTCAATTTATCTGGTGGGAAGACGAGAGATGGTGGTTCTGTGGTTGGAGCAAGTGTATTTTACAAGGACGTTGCTGGCTTGGATACTGAAGGCAGCAAACAGCGAAGTGCATCTCAGAGTAGTTTAGATAAGTTAGACCAAGAACTTAAGGTATGTATGCTCTCATGTGGCCACCTGGCTTAGGAAATTGCTAGTTTAGCTCTTTGGTGCAGAATTTACTTTGTGGGTCCAACTTGTGTTTAGGATTACTTTGCCCCTTCTTTCTGTCCCCTACTACTCTATTTAAATCAGTTTTATTGAGGTATTACTTATATACAATTAAGTATACATTTGACATGTCTACAGTTTGTAGGATATTCCCAAATGTGTACTTTCTTGTGACAAGGATACAACACATTTTAATCACTGATATGCTGTATCTACTAGTTTTGGGTATGTAATTAATACTGGCAAGTGGCTGTATTTTTATTCTTCTAAATAATCTAGAATTAATTTGAAATAGTATTGTCTTTTACTGGAATAGCACAACCTGATGATTTTAAACATCTGTTTTCCTCACTTTGCCTTCCAGGAACAGCAGAAAGAGTTAAAAAATCATGAAGAACTATCCAGTCAAGTATGGATCTGTACCAGCACTCATTCAGCTACAAAAGTTATCATCATCGATGCTGTTCAGCCAGGCAACATCCTCGAGAGCTTCACTGTCTGCAACTCGCACGTCCTGTGCATTGCGAGTGTCCCAGGTGAGAGCGACGCGTGCATCTCACTGCAGCTTTTCTCATCCACTGTCTGAACCTCATTTCAGGCAGGACTGAATTTAGTTGCTAGATATAGTTTTGTGCCATGTTCTCATAGAGCTTGTCTTCTAATTGACGGACATAAAAGATAAGCACAACCATTGAATCAGCAAGTTATTTTCATATAGTGAAAAATAGTGTGAAGAAAATAAAAAAATGGTAACCTGAGAAAATAATAGGGAGGCAGAACAAGGTGTTAGATTAATAAAACCTTCTAAAGTTTGTATTAAATATATGGTGTTTAAACATTAGTTTAAAATTTAAAAGAGGTTTGTATTATATCCATTTAATGGAATAATTTTCAGCCATAAGAAGGAACAAAATTGTTTTATGGTATGAGTGTGTGTTTGTATATAAAAACTTTTTTTTTCCCACTCTGGTAGTTCAGGCGAGTCCTGATCTCGCTATCTTGCTATGTAGCCCAGGCTAACCTCAAACTCACGGCAATCCTCCTGCCTCTGTCTCTTCAGTGCTGGGATTATGGGCGTGCACCACTGAACCCAGCTTATGTGGTGCTAGGGAATCGAACCCAGGGCCTTGTGTTTGCTATGCAAGCACTTTAACTTCTGTGTGATTCCTCCAGCCCAGATCTATACTATTTTTAAGTGTATGTTATTGGTAACTATAGGTAAAAGTTATGGAACATGCTATGACATTGTGAATGTTATACTAAATGAAAAATAGACAAAAAGAATTAGGTGTGAGATTTCTCGTCTATATCTAGAATAGACATTTACAAAGACAGAAGGAGAGAAGAGATTAGCAGAGACAGGAGTGAAAGAAGTAGGGATAGGAAGCTACTGTTTAATCACGGATGTAGGACCTCTGTGTGGGGTGACGGAAATGTTTCAGAAGTAGTGATAGCTATACAACATTGTGTACATAATTATTGCCATTGACTTTTATGTGTATGTGTGTGTGTTTAAAATAGCTGAAATGGTAAATTTTATGTATAAAATTTTTACTATAACACAACTCTTTAAGGTAGCATGAATAAAAAATTTCTAAGCTGAAGAAATTTATCTGTTTATTTTAAATGCTTAGTCTTTAAATGTCTTAGTGGTATCTTAAGACACTGAAATATTTAAGATAGTTAACTTTTTTTTCCAGCATTGAACATTAAACTAGGTCCTGCTCACTGAGCTACATCCCCATTTTATTTTATATTTTTAATTTCGATCTTGTTATCCAGGCTCTCACTGATTTGCCCACACTGGGCTCGAACGTGGGAACCTCCTGCCTTAGCTTCCCAGAGTACAAGAATTTCAGGATTGCTCCACTATAACCAGCTCCCAGCCCCACTGCCTTGCTTTTTTTTTTTTTTTTTTTTTTTTTTTTTTTTTTTTTTTTTTTTTTTTTTTTTTTTTTTTTTTTTTTTTTTTTTTTTTTTTTTTTGAGACAGAGTCTTACTGTGCAGTCTAGCCTGGTTCTAAACTTGCTATGCAGCGAAGGCTGGCCTCAAACTCACCTCAATCCTCCTGCCTCAGCCTCCCGAGAACTGGGATTACAGGAGTGTGCACCACCACTTTGAGCTTTCCTAGACCTTTTTTTTTTTCTTTTCTTTTCTCCCCCCCCCCCACCTCCCCCAATACCTAGCCCTTTTTAAAACTTTTTTTGAGGCAGAGTCTAAATTGCTGGGGTGCCCAGGCTGTGCTTGAATTTGTGATACTCCTGCTCTGCTGATTTGATGTCAGATGTAATTAGCATGTTTTTAACTTTATATGGCTGCTAAGGAGCTCACTAAAAACAGAGGTACCATCTTTGATGTTCGTGTCTTTATTTGTAGTTGCATTAATAGAAGTATTTACCTTTTAAGTTACTACTTCTTTTTATAGAGATCAGGTTAAATAAATATAATATTCCAGTCTTGGGGATGTATTCAAGTAGCATGTCTCCAAGTCTGATTCCACACACTCATTTCAAATCTAGTTGCTTTAATGGAAAAAAAAATGCTACTTATAAAATTTACTTAGTTTTGGTGAGATTGAATCCAGAAGTGTTCTACCACTAAGCTATAATCCTCAGTCCTTTTTTTATTTTTGAGACTGGGTCTCGGGTTACTCAGGGTGACCTCCAACTTGGAATCCTCCTGCCTCAGCTTCCTAAATAGCTAGGATTATAGGTCTAAATCATTATTTAAACTATTAACAGAAAATTGATTTTCCAGGAGCCCGGGAAACAGATTACCCTGCAGGAGAGGAACTTTCAGAGTCTGGCCAGGTGGATAAAGCATCTTTATGCGGGAGCATGACAAGCAACAGCTCAGCAGAGACTGACAGCCTGCTGGGAGGCATCACAGTGGTGGGCTGCTCCCCGGAAGGAGTGACAGGAGCTGCCCCTTCTCCTAGTACCAGCGGTGCTTCTCCAGTGATGGACAAACCCCCAGGTATATCCAGTTTTACCGGCTGTCTGTGTGGAGTGCAGGTCTACGTCAGCTGCCTTGTTACGGACTTGACTGACCCTGGAGTAGCCAAGATGAGCGAGCTGGCAAGAAGATGCTGCAGTGACTGTTAAAGCTCTCAGTCGTATGAGGCAGTGTGAAGGAGTGGCTGCTGGGGAGCGGTCCATAGTAGGGGTTTATGGTGGGAAAATATTGGAGTAAAAAAGAATATTTTATGTATTTTGTAGAAACGGAAGCAGAAAATAGTGAGGTTGATGAGAATGTTCCAACTGCGGAAGAAGCAACTGAAGCCACCGAAGGCAACGCGGGCTCTCCTGAGGATACTGCAGACATCTCTCAGACGGGCGTGTACACAGAGCATGTCTTTACTGACCCTTTGGGGGTTCAGATACCAGAAGACCTCTCCCCAGTGTATCAGCCAAGGTATATTCCCTAAGTCAAAATGGGCAAGACCAACTACAGTGCACACGTAAAAAGAACTAAAATCTCAGGGAGCCAGAATATTTCCACTAATCGTGAGCATGAAAGGTTACTAAAAGAAAGAAAAAAAGACAATTACTGCTCTTTATCACTGTATCTTCATCTATTTGCTCCTGCTCATTCTTTCTGAAGACTTTTCTCCTTCCATTTCTCTTCTTTTTCTTTCAACATTTAAATAAAGGGGGGGAGGGGCTGGAGGAATGGCTCAGCAGTTAAAGCACTTGCCTGGCAAGCACTACGTCAAATACTAAGTACTTGAGTTCGATTCCCCGGCACCACATAAGCCGGGAATGGTGGCGCACACCTGTAATTCTAGCATTTGGGAGGCTGAGACAGGAGGCTTGCCTTGAGTCTAGGGCCAGTCTGGGCTCCATAATGAGTTCAGAACCAGCCTGGGCTACAGAGCAAGACCTTGTCTCAAAAAAGAAAAGAAAATCTTGTCCAAAAGTCAAATTTTTCTTACTTGGTATGTGTTTTTTAATTGTGCTTTCTTATATTTTATCAGTGCCTCTTTGCCATTTTAATTCCCCCCTTCATGGGTGTAAGTAATCTTTTTGAATTTAGTGTTGATGCAAATAAATTTATTACAAAACAATTTACAGCCTTGCTTTATTGGGAAGTGAACCCAGGGCTCCATACCGATCTGTGTCCCCAGCCCATTTTTTATTTTTGATTTTAAGACAGGGTCTCACAAAGTCACTAAGTTGACCAGGCTGGGCTGGAACTTGGAGACCTGTCTGCCAGCAGGCCTGGCTAGGTGTTTTTTAAAAAGGGTTCCTTAATCCATATGCCCATTTAGTAAATTCTTTCGCTTCTCCTCCTTGTTTTATTTAAGATGTACATTTCCCTAAACTGGTTTATTTTTACAATTTGATAGTGTATACACTCTTAGTATAAAGAATCATGAAGAGGCTATTAACATTTAATTGGTATAATAGAGTCAGATAATGCCATGCTTTGAATTTTATAGCCCAGTTACAAATTTTACTAGATTTAGCCTTGATAATACAAAAGATTTATTAGCATATTTTCATTTAATTTTTAAAGATTAATTCCATACACATCCTCGTGTGTGTGTGTGTGTGTGTGTGTGTCTGTCTGTCTGTCTCTCTCTCTCTCTCTCTCTCTCTCTCTCTCCCATGTCCCCAGAAGAAGCTGGCATAAAATTGAGAATAGCTCTAAAGAAGAGCCCCAAGTTAGTTGGCCTACTAACTGCTAAATTTCATTGCTCTGATAATTCCCTTATCTGCACCTTGGGCCTTATGGCTTGTTAATATTTCTGGTACAGTTGTTAAAATATTTATCACAAGCATTCAACAAGGGCTTCTGTGGAATTTTACAGTTTGGCTTTTTTTTTCTGTACTTGTAGACTTAAATGTTCTGTCTTTGAGTAGCTATAAAATACTTAGCTATTTTTTCCTTGTGCTCTGTTTTTCCAGTAATGAGTCAGATGTATATAAAGATCAGATATCAGTATTGCCAAATGAGCAAGACCTTGTGCGAGAAGAGGCCCAGAAAATGAGTAGTCTTCTACCAACCATGTGGCTTGGTGCTCAGAATGGCTGGTAAGTGCTGATACTTTTTATGAGATGGTATCTGTAATTTTCTTTAATTGAAAACAGAAAGATAAGTAATATAAATTTTTAAATCTGTGTAATACAAAGAGTTATATAAATAATTTTTTCTTTTCTTTTTTTTTCTTTTCTTTTTTTTTTTTTTTCCAACTGCCTCTTGAGCTAGACTCGCATTGTTTTGTGTGGAAAAAATTTTTGTCATGGACTGGTCTTTTTATCTGCAGTTCTTGTTTGAGACTGATGGGCTACCCACTGCACAGAGGTACCTTAGGTGGTGTTCTTAAAAGACAGAAGTAAGATTTTTTTTTTTAAAGTGTGAGTAATCTAGAAATAGACTATCCTGAGCAGCAGAGAGACAGAATCGTTGATGTGTAGAAGGTTTATGTAACTTGGAATGTAAGCAGGAAATACGAAGGATCAAACCAGAGTGTTTGTCTGCAAAAAAAAAAAAAAAACTCATAACTTTTAGTAGAGTGATTAGGAAGACCTGAGCAAATCACAGTCTGAAAGCTCAGAAGAGGGCATTATATGATTTGTTTGCTTCTTGGTAGTATAGGGAATCTTGCAAAACTGAACACTTCTAAAAGTTAATAAGCCAGGCGTGGTGGTACGTGCCTATAATCCCAGCACTTGGGAGGCTGAAACAGGAGGATTGTCACGTGTGCGATCGAGGCCAGCCTGGGCTACATAAAAAGTTCAGCACCAGCCTGGACTACAGAGTGAGACTCCATCCCAAAGAAAAGAAAAAAGTTAAACATGCATTTCTATCTTTTCCACAGGGATCCAGTACTATAAATGAGGGGTCAGTAAACCTGTGACTGTTCAACTATAACATTACAGATACTGAAGTTCGAATTTTCTTTAAATTTTACATGCTAAAAAATGCTCTCACTTTGATTTTTTTGTTTTCCTTTTTTGTGGTACTGGGAATTGAACCCAGGGCTTTGCTTCCCCCGCCCCCTGTTTTATTGCTATGTATAAATACAGTACATAAAGTTGACATTGATCTTGAGTGAACCCAGGCCTTTGCACTGAGCTATATCCCCAGCCGCCCCACCTCCCCTTCCCCCTTTCTATTTGTTTTTGGGGTTTTTTTGTTTGTTGTTTTTTGGGGTTTTTTTTGCTAAGTGATAAAGTCTTAATAAGTTTCTCAGGCTGGGCTTGAACTTCTGCCTCAGCCACCCACAGGTCTGGAATTATAAAAATTATACTTAGTTTGCAGACTGTGCTGAAACAAGTAGTGGGCCAGATTTGGTCCACAGGCTGTAGTTAGCCACTCCCCAGTGTGAATCATTCACTTATCTGAAAGTTCAGTGTAAGCTTGAAGTATCGAAATAGTAGAGCACATTCCTCTGTCTTTCATGTGTGAGGCTACAGGTTTGATCATTAGCTACTAAAAAAAGAGAAGGAATGGCGAAGGGCCAAGTTTAGTTAGTAGAGACATAAGATACATTTTTACAGAGGAATAGCCGAGAACTGTAAAGTAGGGGCAACCAAGCACTGACAGTCTGTTATTAATTTGTCCTGACTTTCTGCTCTCTGTATGCTTCTGTTTGTGTACATAGCCTATTTCTCTGTGTTAAGTCTCTTCTGGTTCTTTTTCGTTTTCTTACCAAGTACAGGAGCAGCAGTATATTTTCCTAAATCATATGTGGAGCTCTTGTTTCTTCTTGAGTACACTCAGTGTTCACAGCTAGATAGCAGCAGCACGTGCTGCTTCCTGAGCCTCACCAGTCTCGGCTTTGTCTCTGCAGCTTGTATGTCCATTCTTCGGTGGCCCAGTGGAAGAAATGTCTCCATTCCATCAAACTTAAAGATTCGATTCTCAGTATTGTGTAAGTTTTATTTTTGAAATTCTTCCTTTTAAATCTGTGTATTTTGGTGCAAACTAAATTTTTAGGAGTATTAAAGGCTAGTGTATAGCTTATGATTAAGTCCGTCTATAGAGTAAAATGAGTGCCAGATCACACTGTGAGTTCTCAGTACTTCAGGGACAAAGCTCATACATATTAATTAACATTTGTTTTACAGTTCTTTATACTTTCTTGATATGTTTATTGGGGGACTGATTTGCTAGTACTACTGTACATGTTGACTATCAGAGATTTGATGGTTTGTCTCTAAATCCACAGAGCTGACTATTAATTCCACTCAGAATGTGCCTCTGGCTTATGGAGTTGTTTATACTACCTATGATAAGAGGAGGAGCATGCGCCAGAAAGCAAAACCACTGAAATACCACAGATGCTATTTGTCTAGTTCACCTGACATGTTTTTATAGCAAGACTTTGCCAGTACAGAAAGCAGTGTGTTCAGTTACGTTCTGTGCAAGCTCGTCTCATCACTGACTGGCCTTTTGAGAGGCTCTGCACTGGTACAGGAACACATGATCCCTTCTGTGTTCCCTAGTGGAGGTTCTGAAATCCCTTTTCCTGTTTCAGGCATGTGAAAGGAATTGTATTAGTGGCCCTGGCTGATGGCACACTTGCCATCTTTCACAGAGGAGTTGGTGAGTAGTTATGAATATACATTGTGTGTACTGTTTGTTGTTTTGCAAGGCATTTTCAAGTAGATTAGCTTGTTATTAAAGTCAGTGGAAGAAGGAGAAGAGGCTTAAACTGAATATTAACAATATGCAGCGTTAGTAAATAATGAGTGCCTTCGTGGAGATACACATTATCAGCATACCCAATGAAAGTCCTCTTGTGTAATGTCATATATTTGAGACTTTTTTGTGTTCATAGACTGTTTAGTTTTTTTAAATGATGAGGATATTTTTTAGTCCATGTTTTAAAAATAAATTGCAACTAGTTACATTTGTGAAGTTTTCGATTTTTTAAATAAATTGAGTGAGAATTATTTTTTTATCATGTTATTTGTATTCCTCTTTAAAACACTGTTTTGTGCCAGGCATCATGGTACATCCCTGTAGTCCCAGCACTTGGCAAGCTAAGGAATATTATGAGTTTGAAGAAGCATGGGCTATATATGTAGTTCAAAGCCAGCCTGAGTTATATAGCAAAATCATGCCTTAAAAAAATAAAAAGAAAAGAAATCAGGGCTGGAGGAATGGCACAGTAATTAAAGCACTTGCCTTGCAAGTGCAAAGCCCTGAGTTTGATTCCCTAGCACCACATAAAGCCAGGTATGGTGGCACATGCCTGTAATCCCAGCACTCGGGAGGTGGATGCAGGCAGATTGTCCTGAGTTGAAGGCCAGCCTGGGCTACAGTGAGACCCTGTAGCAAAAAAAAAAAAAAAAAAAAGCAAACACACACACACACAAAGCATCTGCACACGTAATACACCATTGTTTCTACTATCCAAGAAAGTTATGACGATATCAGAAGACCTCCCTTGACTGGATTAAATTATGAAATTGACTTATCACTTCGTAACTCTTGCCACATGTATCAGTCAAAAAGGACCTTGTACAAAATAGGTTGTACGTGAGGGAAATGTTATGAAAATATAGATAAAGCTGAATTTGGATTTTAGCGTGGCATTTTCAAAAATCTCATCCTTTTAGACTTAGAGATAAGCAAGATAGATGATACTAGATGCCTTTGTAGTGAACTGATACCTACGGACTGCTGGTTAATAGTGCCATGTCATCAGAGGGAGATCTCCATTTTACATTGTTGAAGCCCTTTATATGACTTACTGTGTTTGATTTTCACAATAACTTCTGAAGAATGTGCCTTATTTTATAGCTAAGGAAGCTGAGGCACAGAGCAGTTTAGTCACCTATTCATAGCCTCTCTGCTAGTGAATGAAAGAGCCTTGAAAAAAAAGAATTATAAGTGTTTTTGATGAACTGAATCCAAAATTTTATTGACAGAACAAGACAAAATAGATTTGTTAAGGTACAATGTAAAGTTTTGCGTTCGGGTTAACAAATGTAGCCCAAGAGCAGGATGGGGGAGACATCTAAAGACTGTGAGAGTTACCTGAAGTTTGACTGAAAACTGAATGTGAGTTAGTTAACGTTTTATGCCTCATAGTGCAATACAGTATCCAGAACAGGGAGGGCTGTGGGGATCCTGTGCCAAACAGTATGGCCAAACGGTGCACGGAATGAAGAATTAGGACGAAGGGGCTGGAGACATTGTGTTTCTACTGAGCAAAACTATAAGCCATACGTACCCAACATGAGGCCTGTAGGTTTTGGTCATTTTTAGTGTTATTGTTGCTCTCATTTTTCAAATGTGAATGATTAAAAAATTGGAAATTTTGTTATTTGTGTACATTAACTACATTAGATATAGTTGATTCCTTTTCATTCAGAAAAATGAGGGCTGAAGACCATGGCCTGCTGCAGAGTGGACCCCGCTGCTGCAGGCCGGTGATGATTTCCTATTGCGAGTCACGGTGGTGCCCAGACAGTGGTGGGTTTCAGTCTGTTTTGGACTCAGGGTACTGAAACTGTCTGCATAATTTGTAGTGTTAGCAGTGAATTGCATTCAGCTTCTAATGAACAGATACTTTTAAATGTGAGTGAAATGTCCCTCAAATACCTTTAAGTCTGCGTGTGTGAGCATGTACGCAGTGATGGGGATGAAACCCAGCTCCTTGCATATCCTAGGTGAACATGCAACCATTGAGTTACACTGCCAGCCTTAAGTCCTTTCTAATGTTAAAAGCAGGTTGGGAGTGTAACTCAGCAGTTCAAGCACTTGCCTAGCAACACAAGGCCCTGAGTTTGATTCCCCAGTACCACATAATCTGGGCATGGGGCCCTACATCCATAATCCCAGCACCTGGGAGGCTGAAGCAGGAGGGTTACTGTGAGTTCAAGGCCAGCCTGGGCTCCATAGAGAGTTCAGGACCAGCCTGGGCTACAGAATGAGACACTGTCTCAAAAACCAAATAAAACAAAAAATAAAAATAATTCTTAAAACATTATTATAGACAGATAACTTTAACTGCTTCATAACACACTGCTTTTGAAAGCATGTTTTAAAGAGGGCCCTTGTACTAGGTGGCAGGTTGTATCATATGATTTTTGAGACCTCTTCCAACTTTGCATCTTACGGAACATCTCCTGATTCTTCTGATAAGGTATCTTAATAATATGTGATACTTCGAGTGATTCCTCACTTGAAAGTAGTGTGCGTTAACTGTACTGTGTTCCTTATTTTAAAGATGGGCAGTGGGACTTGTCGAACTATCACCTCTTAGACCTGGGCCGCCCTCACCACTCCATCCGGTGCATGACAGTGGTACATGATAAAGTCTGGTGTGGATATAGGAACAAGATCTACGTGGTTCAGCCAAAGGCCATGAAAATAGAGGCAAGTTAGACTGTGTTTCTGTTACTCAAAGACTATAAAATGACAATTGTTTTTGCTCACTCGTGTGTTCTAGAGTACTGCAATATTTAGCAATTATTTGTAGATGTATTTCTCTTGCTGTCTTTACTGCAAGAATAGGAAGGGTTTTATTTATTTTCCTTTTTTGAAGGAAGAAGGATTCACATATGTTTACTTGGGTCTATATGTGTTCCCTAGATGTGAGTTTTACTTGAATATGCTTTTTTTTGGGGTGGGGGGGGTGGGAGTTGGTCTTTGTTGTTATTTTGATATACTGAAGATTGAATCCATGGCCTCACATACACTAGGCAAATGTAACCACTAAGCTACATTTTCCAGCTGTTGGTGAGGTAAGGTTTTGTTAAGTTGCCCAGTCTGGCCTCAAACTTGTAATCTTCCTAATTTAGCTTCCTGAACAACTGAGTTAATGGACGTATACCACCATACCTGGCAAATATGTGATTCTTGATATATGTATGTATAGTTTGAGATTCCCAACGCCCCCACCCTACCAATGTAGGTGTATCCAGGCTTGTCCATGTATGTGTCATAGATGGACAAGTAACACTGCAGTTTGAATTTATGCTAAAAACAAAAATGTCTTAGTATTGCTTTCCTAAAAATTTTTTGCCACTATATATAAACTGATTATAATTGTTTTTAAAATAATTGACAGCAAGAAAAAATTTAATGTGAAATTTCTCCTCCTCAACCCCAAATCCATTTTCCTATTTTATGAGTTAATGATTGTTATGTTTATTTTTTGTGTCTGTTCCTTATATAACAGTGAGGCTCCACTTTGCTTGGTCTATCAACAAACTTCATTTACTGCTTTGCAGCAACACAAATCCTGGACCATGGTCTTCCTGGGGCGCTGCTGTGTGGGGTGGACATGCCAGCATTACTTTTACTGGAGGTGTCCTCGGACTGCTGAAGTCCAGCAGCATTTGGCCCTTTGCCCCTCTCTTTTATTTGTTGTATTTTGCATCTCTTGTATGTGGGTGAACGAAATTGTGTGTGTAAGATTCAGTAAACAGTCTTGAGATTCCTAATTAATAAACAATTTGCTAAATTATTTTTTAAAGATCAGCGACCTTTAAGCATCACTTCTCTATGTAGCACATGTAACTCTGTGATGGGACACTCTCTCTCCTAGAAATCGTTTGATGCACATCCCAGGAAGGAGAGCCAGGTGCGGCAGCTGGCGTGGGTAGGAGATGGAGTGTGGGTCTCCATTCGCTTAGATTCTACGCTTCGTCTCTACCATGCACACACTTACCAACATCTGCAGGATGTGGACATTGAGCCTTATGTGAGCAAAATGTTAGGTAAGTCTCCAAAGCATTTTCTCTTTGCCAGACAGAATATTATGTTTTTACTTTCTTTCTTTCTTTTTCTTTTTCTTTTCTTTTTTCTTTTCTTGTTCGTTCTTTCTTTCTTTCTTTCTTTCTTTCTTTCTTTCTTTCTTTCCTTCCTTCCTTCCTTCTTTCTTTCTTTCGCTGCTCGGGCCTGAACCCAAGGGCCTTGCACATGCTCGCCAACTATTCTACCACTGAGCGCGACTCCCACCCCATTTATTTTTCATTAGCCTGACATACACCAGATAATGAGTTGCCTCAGGAACAGTGAAATCTTATCTCAGCAAGTACTGAGCAGATGCTCTGTTGCTTGTTGTTCTTGACCAGAACTTGGGGATGATTTTGACACTTTCTGTTTTATTCCATCCTCAGGAACTCTGTCAGGTTGAAAATCAATTACTTCTTTGACTCTACTGCCATCCTCCTAGACCAGTTCTTTTTCCTCCTTACTGTCCCTGGTATTCCCTCCTGCCCCCATAACCTGGCACCTCCTGTTTTTTGTTTTTTGTTTTTTGTTTTTTGTTTTTTGTTTTTTTTACCTCCACTGCCATCTGTTTTCTTTCGGAGTAACCTGTGTTCACACGTCATCTCGATACACTGTCCCACTGGTATTACTAACCTTTTAGGTGAGGTAGCATTATGTCCTGTGACCAGCAGACTTTACATGGTTTGGACTATTTTTTCTCTCCTCTGCCCGCAGTGATCCACCACTCCGTAAGTTCCTTCCCATTTCATGGTCCTCACAGGTGCATGTCAAGCTCTTAGCCTCTTTTTAAAACTTGACCTTGCAAATCATGCACTGCATATCATGTCCTGGAGAGACCTTCCACTGGGTCTGCCTATACTTTGACTTCATAGGTTTATCATTGTTGTGACTGCACAGGTATTTTTACTTACTGTCCCTCTTCCATTGAGATAAGCCCCGTGTGGGGCAGCGGCCATTTCTTTCTTGTTTACTGCTGTATTTTTAGCATCTGGTCTAGTTGCTAGAGTGCTGTTAGGCTTACCATGAAGAATTTCTTTCATGAAAAAAAGTTAGATTTTGCCCTTTTTATTTTGAGACAAGGTCTTACTAAGGTTCCTAGGCTGACCTCCTCCCTCTTCAGTACCTAGGCTTACAAGCACATGTCACCATTCCAGGCCACATTGGGTTTTTAATCATTCTAGGGTCATTGTCTTCAGAGAACTGAGTGTTTGTACCTCTTTTTAGATCAGGCATGAAGAAACACACAAACTAAATCCTCCCAAGTGCTAGGATTATAGGCATGCACCACCATGCCTAGTTTATGTGGTGCTGGAGAATTAAGCTCAGGGCCTTGCATTTGCTAGGCAAGTGCTATAACCACTGTGCTATTCCTTTAGCCCAAAATTTGGAATTTAAATACTTAATTGTTCTACTTTCTTAATAAGCTGTCCTTTCCTTCTTTGATTTACAGGGACTGGAAAACTGGGCTTCTCTTTTGTGAGGATCACAGCTCTTATGGTGTCTTGCAATCGTTTGTGGGTAGGGACAGGAAACGGTGTCATTATCTCCATCCCATTGACAGAAAGTGAGTATACTTTTATATAACTTTCACAGGACAAATAGAATTGCAGGAAATAACCAGGTAGAAGCAGTGTTTTAGAAATTAGCAAATCTGTGGTAACTCAGAATATCAAACTGATTTTTAAGTCTTTGTGGAAAAAAATTTTTTTTTAATTTTTCAGACAGAGTCTCACTCTGTAGCCCAGGCTGGTCCTGAACTCACTGAATAGCCCAGGCTGGCCTTAGACTCATGGCAGTCCTGCCTTAGCCTCCCAAGTATTGGGATTATGGGCATATACCACCATGCCGAGCTTATATGGGATTAGGGAATTGACTCGGGCTAGTGCTTGCTAGGCAAATGCTTTAACTGATATGCCGTTGCTCCAGCCCCTCCTTGTGAAATATTTATAAACTCTAGAGAACAAGTTTCCAAGCAACAGAACCAATACTTATAATTGAGCTTTTCATTGTAAAAAGCTCCTTTTTCTCAATTCAGAAATCGTAGTCCTCTTATGTCATTGGAAAAAAGGTTGAAGTCCATTTTTCTTCAGCTTAATCAGTATTCATAAGCCCTGTCTGTCATTCGTCATGGTTTTGGCCTTGTGTTGAGAAACATTCATAGCTCCCCCCACCCCCAACACCCACCTTTCTTTTTCCTTTGGAGAGAGTCTTTCTAAGCTAACTAGGCTGATCTTGAACTTTGAATCTTTGTGCCCACATAACTACTATTACAAGTATGTGTTACCATTCCTGGCTCATCATAGTTTTCTGTATCCCTTTAGCAAATAGTTTAGGATATCCTATTTGCCATATTGGAGGCTCAAAAAAAAAAAAGCATGGGAGAATTTTTCAGGGATTCAGCAAGCCTATCTTTTGTTGGAAAGAATGTGATTTGCTATTCTGCAAACAAAATGTACCTTGTGTGTTGCTGTTCCATATGATGTTCCATTACATTGGTCATCCATTAAGTAAGTGTTTTTGTGTGGCAGAATTCATGAGCAGAGAATTGTTTTAAATCTATAGTATATAGATTCTAAATCTATCATATATAAGTTAATAAACACAGACCTTAGAATCCCTATACCCTTTTTCAAGGAAAGGGGATAGAGGAGAACCAATGGGTTTATCTAGAGCCTTAAAAACTGTGTTTCCTGCAATTACATACATATTTACAGACCACTTCTTACATGGTAAAATAATCCAGGATCCTTGTATTTTTAAAATAATGCCTCATAATAGAGTTGCTTTTTGGTATAGTTATTTGAACAGGATTTCTTTTGAAAACACACACACACACACACACACACACACACACACACACACACAGAGAGAGAGAGAGAGAGAGAGAAAAGGGAAATCTTAGCAATTAGCTAATATTCCATGTCAGGTTCTTAGGATTTTGATTCAGAACCATGAAAATTTCTTTAAAAATGAAAGAAACTAAAGTCATAGGAAACCAGATTGCCCTTTCTGAGTACAGATACCCCATAGAGGCAATAGAAGAACTTTGTTACTTGGTGCTGTGCCAAGTTGACTCTCAATTTGCTATGGGCCACGTAGAGACACTCAGAGTGGTGCCCTGCGTGACACACCCCCTCCCTGTCGTGCGCCTCTCCATGTCCCTCTCCTCCTTTCTCACTTTAGCTGTAATCCTCCACCAGGGACGTTTACTGGGGCTGCGGGGTAAGTGCAGATCCGGAGCCGACCTCTTTTTCCTGGCTTCTCATAGCCACCGAGAGGCTGTTCCCTTCTCTCTAGAATACCTCTTGAATGTTCTTCAGTGTCACCCACTGCATTGCAACAGATTTTTTTTTAACTTTTGTTACGTGGCCACCAACTGCTCAGCAGCTTAGTGTATTTATCATCTTTTGTTGCAGCTAAACTTTCTTTCAGACTATGTTTTCCTTCCAATAAAAACATGAAACATCTCTTAAAACTGTCATTAATCTACATTGTTTACTCTTGTTACCAATCACATTTCTTTCACTCACTCATGGAATGGGGATGTTTTGTGAGTCTGGAAATTCTGCAGTAATCCACTAAGTAATCTGTGTGGTGTGAATCAAAGCCACTCCATCGCAGTGGCTGTGTTCTTTTAAACACAGCTTTTCCTACCCCCACCCACAAAGGACGTATTCTTACCACAGGGGAGAAAAATCAGAAGATAAACTATGAAGATTTTATTTTAAAATATACTTACTTATTTTCTTTAGAATTTATACTGAATAAGGAACATAAATAAATAAAAAACAGACATACTAAATTAATAAATGTGTTTAAAACATAAACTTAGTGATTGCTAGACTGGCAAAATCCCCTACTCCATTTACTGAGGTACTTAAAAATAACTAGCATGCTATATCTATTTTCAGCTTTGCCTTGAATTGGCGTTGCCGCCCTTATTTTACCTCAGCTGGCTGTAGCTTTTAGATAATATAAGGATTAACCAGTAACATCTTACATCAGTACTGTTTTCTAGGGGGAAATATTTGGCATTTGATTTTTCTGTTGCAGCGAATAAAACCTCAGGAGCACCAGGAAATCGTCCTGGAAGTGTAATCCGAGTGTATGGTGATGAAAACAGCGATAAAGTGACTCCAGGGACATTTATACCTTATTGTTCAATGGCACATGCACAGCTCTGCTTCCACGGGCACCGGGATGCTGTGAAGTTCTTTGTGGCAGTCCCAGGTGAGTTGAGGTGTTCTGTGGAGCTGCCTCTTCAGTCTTCCCTTGGTTCTACCAACTAGTTTGATGTTAGGTACTAGAATTATAGGAAATTTAAATGGACTGCATGAAAGAAGTTCTGTAGTAGAGATGTCACAGCAGTGCTGCAGGCAGTGGTTCCCAGCAAACGGGCTGGCATCACTGCCTCAGCTCATTAGGCGTTTCGTTCTCAAAAGGAGCTTGGAACCTGGATCCCTTGTGTGCACATTTCACAGGAAGGTTCATGCTCCTGTGAAAATCCAGTGCTTTCCTGGAAGCTGAGCTCAGGCAGTGACATGAACAGTGGAGAACAGCTGTAAAAACAGATGAAGCTCACACACTCACAGCTTACTGTCTACTCTGCATGGTGGTGCACGCCTGTAATCCCAGCACTCGGGAGGCTGAGACAGGAGCATTGCCATGAGTCCAAGGCCAGCCTGGGCTCCATAGTGAGTTCATGACCAGTCTGGGCTACAGAGCGAGACCTTATTATAAAATTAAAAAGAAAAAAGAAAAGCCTAGAAAGGGGTTGAGGCATAGCACAGTGGTTAGAGCCCTTGCCTAGCAAGCACAAGACCCTGTGTTCAGTTCCTGAGCACCACATAAGCATGGTGGCACTTGCCTGTCATCCTAGCACTCAGAAGGCTGAGACAGGAGGGTTGCTGCGAGTTGGAGGCCAGCCTAGAATACAGAGCAAGACACTGTCTCAAAATAAGGAACTAGACAAAGTTCACATCTGACTTTGCCACGCTGTGGTGTAGAAATGGTAGTTTTTTGTGGTTTTGTTTTGTTCTAGGGTTTTGGTGGTGCAGAGAATTGAGCCCAGAGCCTTCACACTGAGCTACATACTTGGCCTATATTTTTTGTTTTGTTTTTGTTTTTGTTTTGAGACAGGATCTCAGTCACAATCTTGCCCAAGCTGAGCTCAAACTTGTGATCCTCTGGCGTTCGCCTCCCAGAATTCCAGGATTATGGTCCCTGTCCTCCGTGGCTCAGCTGAAATGACATTATTTTATTGTACTAGTAACATTTTTCCAGAGAAACAACTCTGCATGTGCATGTCAGTATAAATGTGCTGTGTACGTAGAGAGTTTCTAAGGAACTGGCTCAGGTGGCTGGCAAATCTGAAAGCTGCAGGGCTGGTCAGAAGCCTGAGACCAGGGACAAGTTGATGGTGCACCTTAAACCTGAAAGCAGTCTAGAGGCAACCTTTTTGTTCCTCAGTGCCCTCAGTATTTTTCTTTGAGGTCCGATTAGATGAAGCCTACCCACGTTATAGAGGATTACAAATTCAGTCTTACTTAAATTTGTTAGTCATATTTTTAAAATATTTTCACAGTAATATCTGGACTGGTATCTGACCAGGTATCTTTGGGCACCATAGCCTAACCAAATTGATACATAATATTAACCATCACGTTCATTTTTTCAGGATTCTCCAAAGATTAAATGAATTACACAGGGTAGTGGCTGGCATACACTACCCTAACCAATTAGTTCTTTTTTTTTTTTTTTTTTTTTTTCTTTGAGACAGGGTCTTGCTTTATAGCCCAGGCTGATCCTGAACTCACTGTGTACCTCAGGCTAATTTTGGACTTGGCAGTCCTGCCTCAGCCTCCAAGTGCTGAGATTATAGGTATGCATCACCACACCTAGCTTATGTGGGAATAGAACTCAGGGTCTAGTGCTTGCTAGGCAAGCACTTTAACTGCTGTGTCATTCCCCTAGCCCCTGTTTAGTCCTTCTTAACATAATGATAAGCCTCCTGAAGTCTCAATTACACATATTGATGTAATCATTTTTCTAGGTGAACTCCCTAGAAATGGGCTTTTCTGATATTTTTCTTGCATAGTTTCTGTGTTTACATGTTAAATTTATTTACTTAACTGTGCTATTCTTATGTATTAATAAATGTTTTATTCACTTTTGTTGATGGACCTGCAGGTTTCTACCGCTATTTCTCATTATTAAAAAATACCACCATTGAGTTGGGCATTGTGGTCTACACCCACAATCCCATCATTCTGGGTGGTTCAGGCAGGAGGGTCACAAGTTTTAGCTCAGCCTGGGCTACATAATAAGCTCAAGACCATCATTGTGGTGGATGTCTGGGTGTGGGTATGTGTCCAGGAATTGAACCCAGGGCCTTTTAGCTTAGTTACATTCCTACCTTTTAAAAAATATTTTTTATTTTGAGAAAAATTCTTACCAATCTCTAAGTTGCCCAGTTGCCCAGAGGCTGAGCTTGAACTTTGAATCCTCTGCTTCACCCCCCAGAGTACTGGGATTAAAGACCTATACCATCATACACAGCTTACATGTATGTGCAGTGCTTTCCTGTTGAGTATAAAACTAAACTAGAATTGGTGGTGGTGTGTGTTGTGAGGCCATTTGGCCGTGAGGGTATGATCATTCTGTACCCCGTGCTCTTGCTTCTGGAGCAGAGCTGACTAGACTGCTAGTCAAAGTGCTTCTAGCAGGTTACATGTCTTCCCAGAGTACACTGGTGGAATGCATTCATGAAGCTACCTCATAGACTATCTTGTCTACTTCCAACACAAATTAACTTTTAAATTTAAAGAATATCATGTCATAGGACTCGGTCCTACTAGGTCCTGGAAGCACTGTCTGTATAAGATCAAAGAATAGCAGATTCTGGTAAGAAAAAAAAAAAAAAATCCCCCAGTCAAAGCTTTCTAAGAGGGTGCCTTGGGAATTGTTGATTTGCTCACATGTGAATTGTATTTAAAGGTTTATCTTTATGATTTCATGCTCAAAGATTCTCCCTTAGAATGTAAGCTTTACAACAAGTGCTACCTTTGGCAATAATTTTATATGTATACTCTAAATTTAAAAATAAGATATAGTTTTCTTAAGTGTGAAATGAATGTCATAGAACTTGGCCTGGTGGTGCACACCTGTGATCACAGATACTTAGGCGACTGGGACAGGAGAATCACAAGTTCTAGGCCCGCCTGGGCAATTTAGCACAACCTTTTCTCAAAAGAAATTTCATGAAACGCTGGGATGTAGCTCAATGTTACAGTTCTTGCACAGCATGTACAGGCCTTGGGTTTGATCTCTAGTACTAGGGAGGAAAAAAAGAAAGATAAAAAGAAGGTCATGGATTTGAGATTTACATATTAATTTAAACATTCAATTTAAATATTAATTATGAATATATAGACTCATAAGACTTAAGGTAAAGATTTTTCTGACTCTTAAATACAAGCACTTCCCTTAGGCAGAGAACCTCTTCCATTACCCTTCACATCAGATGATATACATGATAATTCTTTGAAGCAGGTAGCTAAGACCCATCATGCTATACATCTAACTATTAGGTTTTGGATCTATTCCTGCTTAGTACAAAGTTGCTTTACTTAAGACTTTCAAATTGGAACCTTATAACTTTATATAATTGTTTTCTTGTTATGCAGAGCCTTCTAGCATCTTCAGTATTTTGGTTGTACTTTAGAATGTAGTTAGCTGGGCCTAATGGCACAGACCTGTAATCCCAGCACTTTAGGAGGCTGAGAAAAAAGAATTTAAGTTCAAGCCCAGCCTGGGCAACTTAGAAACTTAAAGAGATAGATAAACAATAAAATTAGGCTGGGGTATAACTCAATATTAAATCCCACTACCACCACCACCACCACCACCATCCAAAACAAACAAAAATCAGAAAAAGATCTCCCCCAACCCTCATCTCTGATAAGTAATATTCATGTTTGTTCCTATATACACTAGGTCAAGTCATTAGCCCACCGACAGGCAATAGCAGTGGCGGCACAGATCTAACAAGTGACAAAGCTGGGCCATCTGCACAGGAGCCTGGCAACCAGGCTCCCTTGAAGTCTATGCTCGTCATCAGTGGAGGAGAGGGTTACATTGACTTCCGGATGGGTAAGTCGTTGGTTCTTGGAGCTCAGCGTCCACTGTATTCTATGACATGGATTTTTTACCCACAGTAAAGAAGAAACCACTCTAACAATGTTTGCCAAGCAGTTCTCTTTACTTGGAAAAGCATTTGTATGTGTATAGATGTATGTACACATTTCCTTTCATCCCAAAGTATATTTATGTGAAGTGGCATTAGAAATACCAAAAAATAGTCATGTGTGAAAAGCTCCAGATTTAGAGTCAGCAAGCCTTGGGCACACCATCCAGCCTCCCCAAACCTCAGTTTTCTCGCCTGCAAAAATGAAGAAATTAAAAATACCTCAAAAAGCATTGTTTGTATCAAAATTGATTTTATTTGTTCATTTTCTTATTTTACAAACATTAATTGAACATCTACTACATGCCTATAAGCCTTAAACTTGAAATACAGAAACATATCAGACAAATGCTCCCTACAGTGGACTATAGAACAACACAGAGCTAAAGACGCGTATAAATTAAAATGTTGTAGGTTCTGTGGTAAGGAGAATTCAGTTCTTCCCAGCAGTGGGGAGAAAAAGAAGCCAAGAAGTGGCTTCTGGACCTGGAGGTGTAGCTCAACAGTTAGAGCACTTGCCTAGGAAGCGTAAGGCTCTGAGTTCAGTTCCCCAGCACCTCATAAGCCAGCCATGGTGGCATATACCTGTAATCCCAGCACTTAGGAGGCTGAGGTAGGAGGATTGCTGTGAGTTCAAGGCCAGCCTAGACTACAGAGTGAGTTCAGGGTCAACCTGTACTGTAGAGACTTTGTCTCAACAAAGAAAAGCGGGGGGGGGGGGGGGGGTGGAGGATGAGTGCTCACAGTGTCTCAGCCCTGAACAGTGTTAGTCTAAAGGATGGGGAGTGGATGGAGGGAAGAACTGGGTTGGGAATGAGCTAGGAATTGATCGTTCAAAGGTAAGAGAATGGTTTGAACAAAGATTTAGAGAGGTGAACCCATCTTTTTTGAAGAAAAATTTTAAAATGATGAGAGTGTGGAGAAGAAGAGGATTGGTAGTCCAGAAAGGGAAGAAGGGGCTGAGTTATGAGAGATCTTTACATACTGCCTTTTGGAGCTCACACCTTGTCTTTCAAGAAAAAAGAACTATTTGAGGACTTTAAATAGAGGCGTAACAGGATTGGATTTGTGTAGAAGATGGATTGGAGATTCAAGACAAGAGGTAGGAAAATAAATCAGAAAAAAACAAACACCTGAACCAGCTGTTAACAGTGTAAAGAGACACGCAGCATCTTTGGGAATTGCTAGCTCATGGGAAGAAAGGAAGCAAAGCAGTCTAGTCACTTGGAGCTAAGGACTGAACCGACACAGTGGCTGTGTAGGGAGGGAAGGGAAGAGGGATGCTTTGTAAATTATAAAACACTGTTCAAAAATAAATGTATGCTAATACAAATGAACTAAGCTAAAGATTTCAGTGACTTGAAAAGTTCCCAAATACAAGGTATTAAATGGCTTTGCAGAGTACTTTGTAGATCAGTAACAAATACTTGCTTTAGATATGTAAAAATACAAGATAAAATTTAGGGTCATATACTAGGCCCTGTGGTGCAGATCTGTCCGTAATCCCACCACTTTGGAAGGCTGAGTCAGAAAGATTGTAAGTTTGAGCGCAGCATGGTCATATTGACAGCTTAGCAAGATCCTGTCTCTCATCAAAACTAAAAACTGGGCTATGGACAATAGCTCAGTGTGAAGGCGCTAGGCTCCATCCCAATTTCATACCAAAAAAAAATTATATATATAAAATCAAGTAAATGACAGTATGTCACATGCATTAGTTAAGGCAGAATAATACAATTGTGACTATTGACACAATTTTAGAGGATGGGTGGGTGTCAAGTTTAGAAACTGATCCTAAAGATGTCAGCAGACATAGAATAATTTCAGTGTTTAAATAGTTATTGGTACAGACTTCTTTTCTTGCAAGGAATTGTGGGGACTCCACTTAATTGGCTGATTTTTGTAGCTTTGTCTTGGAATGTGGTATGGCAGTGGGAAGCATACCAGTGAGTAGGTTAGTAAATCTCTGTATAGTTTTTCTACTTTCACTAAATTCCATCTACTGTAGAGCCTGAAAATAGCATAAATGTTGGTTAACCTCATTTGGCAGCATCTCTGGTAATCCAGGCTGAAATATAGACTTGTCTGAAACATAGGGTAATTTTAATTATGAATGTTCTTTTCTAAAAAAAAATTAAATTTCATCTTGTTTTGTTTCCTATCCTTTTTTCATTTCCTGTAATATTTTCCCTGTAATATTTTAACAGTGAGAAATTGCTCCCCACAGTTCCATATTTCTAATGTTTAATGTAAATTGTATTATATGGACATTCTAGGAAACAGGATACTTTTTTCTTACAGACTCTTCAAAACAAATCGAAAACAAGTGGCAACAACCTTTTGTATCAACCAGTTAGACATTATTTTTGTAATTTTTTTAAAATTTAAAAGCCAAAGGCTGGGAAAAAAATTTTTTAAGCCAAACTGTTTATTTTCCTTAGCATTTTATCCACATGTTTGTATTTAGGTTTTGGTTGTGGGTTCAGAAGTTGAATTTTTTTCCTTATCATGTTCCTCTCTGTGGTTTGACGCCACTGTGAAGATCATCGTATTTTCTTATATTCAGCTGAACTTCAGATAAGGCGCAGTTCCAGTCGGTCAGTGGAATATCTCTGTCCAGAGGGATGCACGTTTTTAGGATTTCGCTGAAGAATTCATCTCTATTAGACAAGTTGTTACTAGGCTGGGCCAGAACAGCCTGGTCTGCACACCAGGCTCACTGCAGCGTGCTCAGGAAGAGTGGTGTGTGTGCCAGCTCCAGGCCCCAGAGCCTGTCTGTGACCAGGACCTTGTTTGTCACTGCCCTTCGGCGGCTTGCCAGTTTCCCTAGCCCCTTCTTTTCTTAACCTCCACTGTATGCGTTAATGCATGACTTACCTTAAACTTGAGAGTCCTGGGGAGAAACACATAGTGTAGCAGGTGACGACTGTGCCATCTTGCAAGGAGAGATAAATTGAATCTTCATATGTGTGTTTCAGTTGTCTTCGGTTGGAGAACTTTACTCTGGTCACTAATACTAAGCATGAATCACTTTAGTTTGTGTGTTTTATATCTATGATTATACACAGATGAGCACTATTTAATCTTGATTCTTAATTTGAAATAAATGAAAGTAGACTCTGAAATGAGGACAGAATTGAACAGCTTGGCCTTCTTCCCTTTCTGTTAAGTCAGTGCGCAAACTTAGCATAATGACTTTCCAGCATAGCATGGTGCGGTTGCTTTTATAAATGTAGTGAAAAATGAGTTAACCATTTCAGAAGTTGGGCAAACAGTACCCTGGGGGGTGTGAGTGAAGCATCTGGCCCTAGGTTTCTTTTACTGTGTTCTCTGACGTGGAAATTAGACAAGCTGTGTGCCTCTTACTCCCAGACTGGCCATGACCATGTCTGATTGCCATTGTTCTGTAGCTTCTGTGCTCAGCCCAGTTTCAGTTTCCTTCTTATTCACCAGGGGATGAAGGTGGAGAATCAGAACTTCTTGGAGAGGATCTTCCACTGGAACCTTCCGTCACCAAAGCAGAAAGGAGCCACTTGATAGTATGGCAGGTGATGTACGGCAGTGAGTGAGCCACAGCAGCAGGTGGAGACAGAGAAGCCGTCTCTTCTGCATGGCTTATTTTACCTTTTCCTCTTTATTTAATGCTCTTTTTGTGAAATATGTTTCACCACAAGATGCGTGAGCATTTTTTCCTGTTAACCTTATACCACAAAATCTGTCTCACTGTAACAATACACAGGAAGTAGCTGTTTTACTGCACCAGTGTTAATAGGCAATTTCAGTATATTATGAACAAATCAAAGAATGTTTACTCTCTGCAAACTGGTGAATTACAGGAAGCAATCCATATGTGGTTTACTGTGCCACAGTCTGATGTCACTCACTTCATGTATGGGGTCACTCTTCAGCTGTCACTAATAATGGAATTAATGGACAACACTTGATAAATGAAGCTGTACCAATAAGTACAGTAGCAGAGTTCTCCCCACTGTATTATAAAATTGACACACATTAATATCAGATGGATTATCAAGATTTATCTAACTGTCCTAAGTGGGATGAAAGCTAACTGTAAATTAACTTTCACTTTCAAATCTGACAAATCTTGTTTATATGGTATATAAAACTTTGTTTTCATCAGATTTTGGGGGGGTTTTATATTAAAGAAATTAAGGCTACACTATTTAAATAAAAGTTTCCTGTCTGTCTTATTAGAGCTCTAAAGTTTATGAGGCCTGCTTCTGAATATTCTGACTTTTTTTTTTACTAGTTTCATTCATTCTTACACAGGTATGTTTGAGAGGTTTATTATTTATAAAGCTTAGAAGATATTCTGGGAGGCGTAGCAGATACTTCAGTCTTGCAGGGAGGATTTTTTAGGAGGATACTGTGTTTTGTACTTCTGTAAGGAAGATGGTGATAGAGTCAAGTCTTTTCCCCCATGTAAACAATTCACCTGTTTGCTGGCTGCTCCTGGGCTGCTCTTTCCTGCCAGCAGCCACGGTGGGTGATAGAGGGTGGCCCAACCAACTCAGTAAGGAATTTGGTCAGCAAAGTTACTTATTTTTTCTGTATAAAACCAATAAGCAGCTAGCACTTAGTATTTTGGATATAAATAAGATACATTTAAGATTCATGCCCTTTTAATTTTAAGCCTAAATTGCCACTTTCAAATGGGAAAGCCATGAAGGAGAGGACAAAGCCAAGACACCGCATTTACTATCATGACTCACACCGCATCTCCTCACACTACTGTCCACTTAACACCATAGATTGGAGTCTAGGTTTACCTCATTTTCTTGGTTACGTTTGAGACCATGATGCTGTGGTTTTAGTCCCTCTCAAGCTTCCTGAAAAAAAAAAAATGTGATTTATCATTTCTTATCCATTGCTCTGAGCAAAGCTAAATATAATTTTGTGCGCTATTTTAAAAATATAAGCCTATAGAAAAGGTCTCCCCAGTCATTAAAAGGTCTGGGTCAAGAAAAGAAAGCAAAAGCAGGTCTCTGATTGGCTAAGCATTCTTAATCCAGAGATTGTTTTCTGAACATGTTATGCAAAAACGTTTATAAAGAGTACACCAGTGACTGTTGTGCTTATATATGCTTAGGCTAAATTTCAAGATACATGAGATTTAACAAGCCAAGGAAGGCCTTTGGATCCATTTGACCACATGTGTCTATAAGCACATTGCATACACAATATAATTGTGGCTGCTGTATATTTAGAAGAAAATCTTGTCTTGGCACATATATACATATACATATATATATGTATATTTGCTTAAGGGGTAAATTTTTTGCTTGAGCTACTTAGTCACTTTTCAGGGCACAAAAACTTAGGCCATTTTTTTCATAGCTGATTTGCTATGTTTTACTTTAAATCTGAGCCATTTTTGGCAGTACCTTAAAAAACATTATCGAACATTTATTGGAAATGTTGTATAAATTCATAAAGACACACCAAAGTGTTTGGGAATTTTAATCCCAAGAATAAGTGTCCCAGAGTCAGACCCCATTTGTTGTGGTCCAGAAGAAGCCTTTCACATGTTTGTATGACTGAATGTAATTTATGAAATCAGGACTTGAAAATAGAACATGCAAACATCTTACAGTGGTTGTAATTGCTCCTTTTAAACTTACTGGCTTTAATTTAAGGAATATAGGCATATAATTATATTATCTAAAGATTATCTTTGGTCCTGTAAATTAATTTCAGGACCAGAGAATACAAAACACCTGCACAGTTTGTTTTAAAGGCTTGTGCTTGTATTTGTATTTTCAGTTAAGATTTTCTACAGAATGCTTCCCTTCCTCTTTTGTCCAATAACAGGTTTATTTTCTTGTAATGTTCGCTTTGGTCAAAGTGGTATAACCTTTGGAAGAAATGCCAAATTGTAAGCTGCTCACAGGCGTCAGAAGGGCTAAGCTGCTCAGAGCTACCAAGTCAAGGGCAGAGAGGGAGCTCAAGCCCCTCGTGCAGGCAGAAACTGAGAATCTTCATCTTACCACATTTAGTCTGTGCGTGAAGTTGACACACTGTGAACTTATCAATGTTATGTTGTCACTGATCTACAAATGTGCCCATATCCTGTCCTGCAACTTGATACTTACTATTTTAAGTGCAGGTCAAAATCTGTGAAGTAAAGGGAGACTTTTTTTAAGTAACTCAGTTTTGATTGGGGGTTTCTCTAACCCATGTGGATCTAAATTGTTAAAATAGGAATGAATCGCTTAAAAATTGCAACTTGTTGCGAGTATAAAACATTTTAGCACAAAATATGGAGCACATGACTTTTAAGATAAAATGTGTTTGCATAGAAAAGGTAAAAATGCATTCAGTTGCAATCATGCTCACTTCTGAGGGTCTTCCTGCATTTGAGAAGAGACCCCATGACAGGCTGCCGTAGAAATGAACAATTGTCCTCAAAATGAGTGTCTTACAAACACCAAGGGGCTAAATTCAGATTTCCTTTTGAGTATTAGGACCATTACCAAAGGATTCAACCAGGTTAAGGGCTCTTCTTTATTGATCATGTTGAGAAAGGGACTCATGGGTCCCACTTTGTAACATGGGAAGAGGAGGAGAGAAAATTAAATGGGGAGATCATAAATGCTTTCTAACAGGGTTATGCTATTCTGTAACACTAAATGTATTTTTCTTTCTCTTAAAAGTTGTTTATTAATAACTATCTTGCATTTCTCAGTATTTGAATATATTTTAACCATTTATGTTCCAAAATTGTTTTTTGTGTAGATGTCTTATCCGGACTTTTACTTGCCTCTGTGAGCTTGGGTTCTACAGTGTCCCATTCGCTGTCTCTTAGAGGCCGAGGCTTTGTTTCTATGAGCAAAAAGTTCACTTAGCAATGTAGTTATTTCAGTATTTATTTCTATTATGGAATCCCTGGGGTTCGGAATGTAACTTTGTACATGAAATATATATAAATATGTATATGAAACATATATGAGATCCATTGTGTTTTCTTTTTATCTTTCCTGGTGGTCTGAATTTGGTTTTTATTTGAAAGTCCAGTCATTTCCCCCATCAAACACAGCACTTGTGAAGTCTGTGTGGAAGGAGAACAGAGGAGACTGCGCACCTGCTTGGCCTGTGTGGTCAGAGGAGGTGTGGGGAGAGGCAAGAGGGCCTTCTAGAGGCATCGTGTGTGCTCGGCTACACCTGCGCGTGCATGGGGCAAACCATTTGCAGGTTGCTGAGTGAAGAGAGGCAAGCTGTGACACAGAGTTTAGTGACCGTTTATTTGTGAGCCACTCCCTTGGGAGGGACAGAGAGGAAGGATGGTCTTAAGTGAATCTCACAGCGACACCACATGAACTACACACTCTGTGCAGTGGTGTTCAGTGTGCTTTGTTGTCTTTCAGAAAAGGGATTGTACATTGATAGCAAAAGTTGCCGCTGTTTGGCGTACGTTACGACAGCTCACCAGGGGAGGGCACAGGTACCTGAGCAGTGAGGAGGGTCTTTGGAACAGAGCCCACCTCGTTCCCAGTCTTGTGGGACCTGCAAGTCACTGCTTCAGAAATTGATTAATTGTGTCAGGCCCCACTGAGAGGCTCAAGCAACACCAGGAGACAGGAGTCGCTCCGTTTGACTGCCGGGCGACCAGGACAGGAGTGCCGTTCTCACCCCGGCCCCATCCCTAGGGCAGAGTTCCCTTTCCAGCCTTGGTGGAGAGGTGCTGCTCGAGCTCCTGAGCTTTTCTTGTCCAGCCCCAGACCCCCCGTGTCCAGGGTGAGGGGGAAAGCCCTGGCTTCCATAAGAGGCCTGATTTTAATTTCAAGCAGTAGCCAATTTACCAGGGAAGGTTTTATAGTAAGGAGGCCTCTCAGGATGCCTTGACAAAATTTCATTTTAAATTCATTTTCTTTAGGGAGACAGGAGACAGAAGCCTGTGGAACTCAAAGCTAGCCAAGCTTCTTCACTCCCACCTTGACCCCAGGGGAGTCCCTTTAACTTGGCCCCCAAAACTGCCCATGAAGAAGTACAGCTCCACGGAGAGGTGGGTATTGCGGAGTCTGGCCTTGGCTTCCATGAGGTGTCTTCAGTGAGTGTGACGTGTAACTTAGGGGGAGACGCTGCCCTGCCATCTTTAGGTCTGAGCTCTTGGGTGTGTGCGTCAGCCAGGGATTCTCTGCTCTGGCTGTCATTTGCCTTGGCGTTTTGTCTCACAGGCAACCACATCTACTTGCAGCTCTGGGGCTCCCTAATTCCCATGAGGCTCTAATGAGTGGGATTTGATTACTTAGAATTTTAAATGATCTGAACAACACGGTACAAAGAAGCCAGCTAGTTTAGCTCCTGGATTTTAGCCATATACAAGCAGCAAAGTGACTCACACCCACAGACAGAAAGGAGTTATGATTTGATTTGAGAACCCAAAGGAGAGTTGGACAAAAGCTCTGTGAGCCAGCAGTTTCACTTACAGGCTGCAATTCTTCAGTAGGCCAGCAGAGGGCCCTAGAGCCAGGATCACCCTGGAGAGTTACTTAGCAGATTTTTTTTCCCCTCTTCTCTAGTCTTCGGAGTATCAGATCCTGTGGTATTTGGGAAAACAGTTACCCAGATGATTGTGATCTTCCCATTGAGAACATCTGCTTGGAAATTCAAAAGCAGTAGCTGGGTTCACAAACGTCTGTTTTCCAGGAGCACAAGGCTTCATTCTCTCTTAGGCAGTAATAACCTGCACATGGTAGCCTGCCAGCAGGCTCACCCTGGGCTCAATGCAATAGTCTTCCCTTTCTGATTGATGGGCATGGGCGTTGAAGTTTAGTGCACTTTGAACTTACTGCTGCATTAAAAGCTTAAAGACAAAATTTCATCGTCCTTGCCCTAAGCCTGTATTAACCTGGCAAGCCTGGCTTCTTAGTTTTTCATAGAAAAGGGCTGTAACTTTTAATTATCTTGACTAGCTTAATTTTCAAAACATCTAATGGTTTTCCACGTAATTCACCCATAAACCACAGGAGATCTGTCAAGAAACCCTTTGGGGAGTATTACTGTCCTCAGGTGACCCGGAAGCCTGGCTAGGAGGAGTCTTGCCCATTGGTAACAGGTCCACCTGAGATTAGAATTTGCCTTCTTGGGTGGTATAACCCAAGTAGCAGCCCCTAGAGGCCGCTGCAGGTGTGTGGTAGCCACCCAGATCTCCAGGCAGGAGGCCAGCTTTGAGTCCTAGGTCTACTTTTTCTTGATTTTGTGACCTTTCCGTAGTCACTGAACTGGTGAGTGAGGTACTCCACGGGATCTTGTGATGTCTAAATGAAGTAATTTACATGATAGCATTCAGCATAGCTCCTGCCCCAAGGCAGGGCCACTCTGTGAGGGGCTTTGAGGTTCCCAGAGGTTCGATATATAAAGTTAAATAGGACACCATCAAGGAGCCTGGGCGAGGGAGAAGCAGACTCACACATGGGGAGATGGAATCAAGGATTGTGGCTGGGTTTAGGAGTGCAGATTGGACAGATGATACTGTTAAGTCTGATATTTATAGATACCATCAAACATCTGTTAATGCTTTATGACAAACTCACAGTCACTACACATAAATGAGTAGAAGACAGATATTAGAAAACTAAAATCTTAACTTCCTGTGCACAACTGGGTATAAAATAGCTATGAACTTTCTACATGATGTGAAAGTTTAGCATTCCAGACGTGGCGCACACTTGTACTCCCAGCCCTCGGGAGACTGAGGTAGGAAGATGAGGAATTCAGAGCCTGCTTAGGCAACATACTGAGTTCAAGACCAGCCTGGATTATGTTTTAAGCCCTGTCTTAAAACAAAGCTCAGCATTATTTTTCTCAAGCAAGAACGCAAAATTCACCTGGGCCCAGGTAATCCCAGCACTCTGAAGGCTGAGGCAGGGGCTACAAATTCAAGCCCAGCCAGAGCAATTAAGCAATTTAGTGAAACCCTGGCTCACAGTCAGACATAAAAAATGGGCTTGGCGTAGAGCTCAGTGTGAAGGCTCTGGGTTCAATCCCCAGTACCACATAAAAAGAAAAATATTTTTTCATCTGTTACCTTTTTTGGGGGGCGTTGGGGGAGTCAATTGCCCATGCTTGTCTCATACTGGGAATCTTCCTGCCTCAGCCTCCTAGAGTGCTGGGATTATAAGCCTGCACTACCATTCTAGATCATCTGTAACAATTTTTGCAGGACATCTCAGAAATACACAAAGAGAGTGGAGTATTTTCAAAAATACTGAACTTTGTTCTGATCAGTAATATTTTAATGATGGTTCTTAAAGGGTTGTTGATTTGCTTCAGTGAAAGCAGATTTTATTGTGTCTGTCTTGGAGAGTGTAACTGAGACTTACGAAGGAAGTGGAAACAGAAGTGTAAGGTGTTTGTCACCATCAGAGTCCCATTCTGATTCTCAGGGCATCTTAACTATCTGTCCTTTATAGAAGATCCTGGAGTCAGAAAAAAGTAGGCGGGTAGCCTGGGTTACCTCAGCTAAATCAGAGACCCCAGCTCTCCTACCCTGTGTCAGAGTCATGGTTTGGAGGCCCCAAGGTGACAGCTGTTGGGTTACGATGTAAACCGGAAGTCAGCATCTCAGCAACCTAGTCATGGTGAGAAACAGTAGGACCTGGCCCTGCCCTGCCCTGCCCCACGGGTCCATCCCGGGTTACCTCTCCTCTGTGCATCTTCCATCTTCCCTATTGACAGAACCAGGTGCTGGGATCATGAGAGCTCTAAAGTGATGCTTTGGGCTATGTTCTTGAGGGCAGGCCATCTGTGTCAAGTCAGAGTGGGTCATACGGACCAGTATCCTTCAGACCCAGCATGAATGACTCTAATGTTCACACACATACCCAGATCCTTCGTGGCAGGATCTCATGTAGCCTGTGCACAGATGGAACATGGATTGCGTCAGCTGATGCACCCACTTGTCTCTGAGGCATGAAGGAATCAGTGAATGGAAGGAGCATCTCTCAATCAGGAAGACACTGGTGTTCCAGTGGCTCTAGACTTCCTTAGGTCTTCTTGAGTCAGAGAAAGAGGCTCAAAGTGTACCGTTAGAGCACTTCTCCCTATGGCCCTCGGGACACCTGAGGAGAAGAGCCCAAAGAGCAGAGAGGGTCCTTGGCCCCCCCATAGCACCCTCTCCAGAGTGGAAAGGAGAAGAGGAAAAAGAGCTGCCTACTGGGGAAAGGTTTGGTTCTGCTACATTTTGAACACAAGATGGTGCCATGTTGGTATTCACCTTTCAAGTGCTAGTGCCCAAAACCTGCCAGCCCCTCTTCCCTGCCCTTTGTCCCCACAAGGTTGTCCACTCCTGCATGGCAGGCCAAGGTGGGCAAAGGAAGGTGCCAGACAAGTCAAACTGTTCAGATGAGTAAACTTGTTCACCTTATCGGCAGCAGAGGTGGAACTGGAACTCTTAGCTCAAATGCCATTTCTGCTAGGCCGCATGCTCACCTTTCCACTTGCCAGAGACTGGAAAACACCTTTCCTCAGCCCCTCGTGGCAGCTTGGAGCCCCAGGGACCTGCAGAGGCCAGAGCCCGGACTGGTGCTGAGGTGCGCAGGTTTTGAGACGGGTAAGAGAGACGTTGGTCTAAGGGATTAAAGAAAGGGATTTTTTTTTTTTAAAGCATCCACAAGACCAATTTCTGGTCTTTGAAGTTGCAGAGGAATTTCTGCTGCTACTGCCCCTGAGCAAGTGAAAGGAAATGTCACAGAATCAGCTTAGTGAAATGCTTCAATGGAAACTTCATCCAAGGCCGATAATAAATAGGAGTTACATAACTCAGCAGGTCACGGCGCTAACTAAGCCCTTTATAGGCCATCAATCCACATTTATTTCCTGGATTTTATAACTGCTGCTGAAAAGGAAAGAAAAGGAGGGGGAGAGGATTAGGAGAGAGAATGTGTGGGTCTGGCATAAACCACCCAGGCCAGGCTCCTGCTCTTCGCTTGCTGCTCTGCAGCCCCTTCAGACCCACAGCCCCTCTCCAGGCTGCTCGGGCCACGGCTTCTCGCTGGTCGTTTTCTCTCTGGTGACAGGGCTGGATCGGAGGGGCTCAGGGACACCTTTTTGCCCCATGATTCTGAACAGAAGGAGCAAGAAAAAGGATTAGATGTGTTCCCCATCAACACCATCAGCTTCTAGATCTGTTAGGCGGGTGCAGTGGCGCACACCTGTCACCCCAGTGCTACTGAGGAGTTTGAGTCAAGGAGATCACAAATCTGAGCCTTGTCTGGGCTAGACCCTGTCTCCGAACAGTGACAAGGGCTGGGGATCCATAGCTCAGTCAAATACCCCAGGGTTCCAGAACGAGAGAGAGAGAGAGAGAGAGAGAGAGAGAGAGAGAGAGAGAGAGAGAGAGAGTTGAGAGAGTTGAGAGAGTTGAGAGAGTTGTTAGGTCTTGAGAAGGGGGTAGAAGCAGATGTCACCATGTTGATGCAGCATGTGAGGGCCTGAGCAGCCCCACAAAGGGAGACAGGTTTGGCCAGCACTCCCCAGACGCCTGATAGGTGACGACACAGAGGCCACCCTGGGTCGGCCGCGGGCAGAAGAACACAGGGGTGAACGGGGCACCCTCGCCTCCACTGCAGCCTCAGCGTGGGCAGGACGCTTGCGTGAGAGCCACCGTGCGCTGCCCGCAGGCCAGGAGAAGGGCCCTCGGCCACGCTGCCATCCGCAAGCCTGGGCTGTGCAGTGCTGTGTGGGGTTCAGAGCTACTCTAGGACGCAGCTGGCACAGCTCCCATCCTTTGCCAGGGATGAAGGCTCAGGGTGCAGAGAGAGAGAGAGAGAGAGAGAGAGAGAGAGAGAGAGAGAGAGAGCGCACATGAGCGTCCTTGTAAGGAACCTCTGGCTAGCAGGACCCTGGCCTTTCCCCCGGGACGTGGCCCAGTATGAGAACAGTGGGCTCAACCTGGGGAGGAAACCACACTGCCCGTCCTGGCTGTGACACTCCTGCACAGAAACTGGCAGGAGGTGAGGGTGCACATCTGGGAAGGGGGGCATGTGGCATAAGGGGCGCTGGGGCAGGTGAGTGGCCCCCACCCACCAGGACTGGCAGCAGAGCTAAGCTTTGAAAGAGACTGAGAGCCGGTACCAGGGGCCAGGGAGCCATTTACAAAGAACAGGAGCGTCAGGTCCTCTGCCCCGCCCTCCTGGGCGCTGTCCCCCCCCCCCCCCACACTTCCTGCTTCCCCCCACAAACAGCGGCTTGTCTGGGCTTGTCTGAGGCAGAGCCCGGCCCCACGCTGCCTTGAAGGTATTGGTGTCCTCCCCATTAGCTAGCTTAGATCCACAGAGGCAGGCCGTGGTTTAATCCCCAGAACCAACAGGTGTGCACAAGGGGATCTCAGGGCCCCTCTGTCGGGCTGTCATCAGGTAGATCACATCCTTGAGCTGGATAACCCACCGGGCAGAACTCCAGGGGGCAGGTGGGGATTCTGATGTGGGGACACCGGCCAGGCCCAGAGAAGGCCGTGACTGATTTGGGAATGGTTTTTGTGAAGGAGACGCCTGACCCCACCGCTGCCGATGCTGACGGAGAGCCAAGTGTCGGCTGCGCTGCGTGGCAGGGAGGGCTTGTTGCTCTGACCTCAGGCTGGCCCCACTGCCAACACTGGCTTTAGCTCATCCGCTCCCCCCAGGAAGGAGTGCTCTTCAACAGAGCCCCTGCCCTCACTGGGAGAGGTTTGGAGAGGGCTCCCCTCTTCATTGCTTCCCGTTTCCCTTCATAAATGCAAGTGAAGCCACAGGGTGGACCAAAGGGAGGCTGATGGGGAGTGGGCTTGGGAGGGCCAGGGCCTTCCAGGGCCTACTTATCCTTGTTCAAAGGGTTACACAATGAGTGTGGGCTGTTGTAGAAACGGACCAGGGTGGCCAGGGGACAAGGGCATTGCGATCATTTCAGGAAATCTGTGAGAAGGTCAGAATATGTGCCCAAAAGGAAGGCCCCTGGGAACCTGGATCATCCAAGTGCTGCGCCACTTCCCTTGGTGCCCAGGCAGCCATGGGGCCAGTGCTTCCCCAGATAACAGGTGACGGTGTGACAGGCGCTTCTGTGTCTCAGCCCCGCTGACATTTGAGCCTGGCTAAGCCTTGATTGGGTACACTAGAAGGTATTCAGGGGCCACTTTGGCTTGTGCCCACTAAGTGCTCGTAGCGTACCCCTCTCCCCAGTTATGACACAGAAAATATTTCTAGATGTTGGAAGTCCCCCTGGGGCCAAAGGGTTCTTGTTTGAAGATCATTGTCTTATGCAGTACCCAAATAGATGCCCAAGGACTCTAGGATAGACCAATGTTGGAACATCTAGACAGTGCTGAATATCCCCTAGGGCCGAGAGTGTCCCCGTTTGAGAAACGCTTAAACAATGCCCAGGACAAATGCTCAAGGACTCACTGGTAGACCATGTGATTCTAGAGCCTGCCCATTTGTTCTCTTACTTGCTTTTTTTTTGGGGGGGAGGGCGTGGAGGGGGAAGATGCCCCCTATGAAAATCTGATAGCTGTGACCATCTTCCCAAAACAAGTCTCCCACTTTTGATTTTAAGGAATTCATGGACTCTGGATCCGTGGAGTGACTGTCAGGAGCATCTGCCCACCAGGACACAGGCCTGGATGGAAGCAAGCTGAGTCAGCCTGCTCCTCCTCCTGACCCTGTGGAAGTCACATGGAACTGAGCTGGGGAGGGTGTGGGGACAGGGTTGCCAGGGCAGGCCCATGAGAGAGGAGGCCCTGCCCTTTTGGAATAGCTGGCTTGTGGCCATGCCCCTGCCACCAGGCTGAGCCGATCACCTTGCCAGTGAGCTGCCTTGACTTGGCCAGGGGGACAGGGCCTGTGGTTGTCCCCTCCAGGAAATACTTCCTGTGGCTGAGTGACCTAACACCTACCCAGGTGCACCTGCCCTTGAAGGCAGAGGGACAGGTTCCATGAGCTCAGGCAGCCTCTTGGTCCTGATTTGAGGTGGTTATGATAACAGGCTAATGAACCTTAAGACTCTGAGACTTTCACGTCCGTGGCTCTGCGGCACGCTGAAGCTCAGCACCTTCCCTCAGCTCTCATTCTGGTCCTCTGCATCTTGATTCCCTCCTTTGTAGAATGGAGGAGTTGGACCAGATGGTCTCTAATAATGCACAGGCATTGAGAACTTCCGGTGTGATGGGGTCTTTTTGTCCATCCGTCACGTAAGTCATGCATCACTAAGATTATTATCCTCACATCACAGCTGAAGCAGTGAGACTCAGAGAGGCCAAATAACTTGTCCACAGTCACACAGCCAGTAGATGGAAGAGGCAGGTTATGTACCCAGGCCTGCCTAGCGGTGGCACTGTCGATAATGCCAGTAGCTCAAGCAGGTGGCCGAAGGCGGGGCTGAGGTGACTAGTATGCAGGGGAAGGCTGGAGGAGTGGCCTGCAGGGTGAGGAGGGGAAGGGCAGGCACAGCCCTGTGGGGAGGGCGCCTAGCTGGCCCGGTGGTTTGGAACCCCAGGGAACTGGGGGTGTGGCTGTGCTATTAATAGAAACAGGCCAGCAGCAGAAGGAACAGCTCTAGGACCAGGAGGTGAGTTCATCCTTAGACATGTCTAACCCTGATTTGCTAACAGTGAGACATGCAGGCTGAGAGCTAGTCGCAGTTAAATTAGGGGGAAAAATCCAGGCTTACAAAGTACCTCTGTGCTGAAACCAAGTCCCCAAGCTGTTCCCGAGGAAGGTTCCCCACATCACTGGCCCCGGGCTGAGGCTGCTGGGTTGGATCTGTAGCAGCTGAGGCCAAGGCCCAAAGTCAAGTCCTCCACTGACCACTGGGGGGCACCACCAGTGCACAAACCTGGTGGAGCCTCCCAGAGTGTGCCTGCAGCAGGGACCCTGGAGAAGGGACGCTCTAAGTTTTATCCCAGGTCTGGTCTTCCTGGCAACACAGTCCGGAGGCATTGGTATCACGGATTAACCTCCTCCATCGAGTTCTGCTGACCCTGGTGGAGCGGGGAGGGAGACGGAGTGGAGTCCTTTTGCCGACAGGCGCACTGGGGACGGTGGGCTCTCCGGGCCGGCTGGGACACGGTGTCCCAGGCATCAGGCTGCCACCTCAGTGGCCAGAGCCCAGATCAGGATCCCAGCTGTTCCACCCGAGTCTCCCCTGACATTTGCGTCAGCAGCTCTGCCCTTTGACTTTTAATTCCCAGGAGAGGAGGGTGGAGGCGATCAGGATGAACTATTTGCAGTTCCATTCAACCAGCAGTTTATTGGGGTTTGGCCTGGCTTCCTGCCCTCCCACACCCCCGGCTTTATGGCCTTGGTCTCCTCGGAAGTCGAGAACAGAGGATAGGAGTGGTTTGTCTGGGTTCCCTGGTATCTGAGGGCCCTGTGGGAAGTTATGCTTATAAAAGTATCTGAAGTTCCCAGAGAGAGGTGTCCCCACGCTCGTGCCCAACCCAGGCCTGCTCCCACTCAAGCCAGCTCTCACTGCCTTGGGCTTGTTGGGACATGTCCTGAAGTGGGCTGAGCCGGGCCAGGGGGTGCAGAGCTCTGGTAGGATGAGGGCAGGGCAGGCCTGTGGAGTCTGGGGTGTTCCCCTGACCCCCCGGGTCCCTGTTGATCATCCTCTGTATTTGGCAGCAGCATACCCACCCTCTGAGGGCAGCCAGCCAGCCTGCTCCGTGACGGCTCCTTTCCAGGGCCTGAGCTCTCTGGGAACCAGCCGTGGGGGAACTCAGGGAGGCAGAGGTGGTATGTAAGGGAACATTTCCTTCTGGCTGCGGGTTCAAGAGGAGCCAAGGGTATGTGGCACGGATACCCAGCCCCAGAGCCTTTCTTTGAATTCCCAGTACAGCTAGTCAAATGTTCCTCTGCTCAAGGTTTCCTGGGGAGACCTAGTCTCTGGGGCTACGAGGGCCATGAATGCCAACCTCTTCTCCCCTGATAGAAGTTTTCTGGCTGTTCAGATGCCATCTGTCAAACATCAAGTCCTTCCATGCCAGATTCTACTGCTGGAGTAGCTCAGGGGTTCTGAATCTTATACTTTTCTCAGATCACTAACATTCAGAAAACAAAAACAAAAAAGCAGTTTAGAACCTGACACGGCCACCACTTTTTTTTGTGCTGAGTTAAGGACTTTAGAAGGAAAAGTCAAAGAAAAGGTGTTTAAACACAGGAACACATACAGCCATGCACACACGCCGGTGCTTGTTCGGATGGAGCAGACCTGGCCAGGGAAAACCACACAATATGGTCCTTATTTTTCTCTGTTTGCCTCAGGCAGATGAGAATTCAGCAGCGCCTGGCTGTGAGTGCCCACTGCTGAGCTCCTGTTCCAGGGCCTGCTGGGCCCTTCCACCCTGGGCCTGCGCCCAGTGCCCAGGGTGGCCAGCTCTGCTCTGGAAGATCCCTTTCCAGCCCTTCAGCCGCCGTGCCCTAGTCACCCTTCGCTTGTCTGTTGTTTCTCCTTTTCTCCCCTCCCTCAATATGGCTAGAGGGGGAGCAGGCAGTGGTCTTCTCCCGCCCCTACACCAGGGCTGGCAGATGGTCCAGCTGCACTGCTGGCCAACTGCCACAGACCTGCATTTGCCTCTGGACAAGTCACATGGCTGCCACGCTCCGTCCTGCTTTGGCAGGACCCGGTCGGGGAGCCCAGAGTGCCGGCCATCGCCTGGCTGTGGGATCTCAGACTCATTCTAGAACTCCCCTCGAGTTTCTTCAGCTTCTCGTTCTATAAGTGGATATATTAGCTGCTCATCAGAGGCCTAGTGTGGGGATTAACTGGGAGGACATTTGTGTAAATTCTCTGTGAACTATAAAGCTGAGGTAGGGGTAGCTATTATTATTATTATTATTATTATGGGAAACTAGTAAATGACTGAATACAGAGCAGCCCCAATGCTGAGCTCAGCTTCCAGATTCAAAGCCAGTGCTCACGCCCACCTGGGTCTGTGACCTGGGGCCCCTCAGACCCCACAGAAGAGCAGCGTCAGCCCGTGACTCAAGGAGGCCTGACGCAGTCCCGCAGAGCTGTCCTGGAGAGGGGGTCCCACACAGGACATCAGGGCTTCCACTTACTTGCACTATTTTGGTTCTGATTGCCCCCCAAATTGTACAGATTGTGGCGCCCCCTCCCAAGAGGAAGCCCCTTTGGGTATGAGGGCATCAGGCCCAAGAATTCAGGCAAAGCCCAGAACCTGAATGCCAAGTTTTTCACAGAGCAGCCGTCTTTTAGGGGCTGCGCCTCCCACGCTGTGCTGCTGTGGCCGGAGTAGGGAGCATGCTGGCTTCCGTTGCCTGTTCGTCCTCCTCAGCGAAACTCAGTCTCTTCATCTGTAAAATCGAGCCGGGAGTCCTCACCTCCCAGGACTGAGATCACAAGTGCAAGTCCCTGCAAGGTGCTCAGGGGAAGGGAGAAGCCTGGCCACACCCTGGAGGCTCCCAAAGGGCCCTGAGGGGCCCCGCGAGAGCCAGAGCCCAGAGTCAGGCTGGGTCTGTACCTGGAGTGGAGCCCCAGGTTCAACTCTGCCTAGTGTCCGGTGGGGCAGGGCCTGGGTCCAGCCAAGCCCGGCTCCCCGCCCCCTCCCCCACGACGGCACTCAGCAGCCAGCTGTCATGAAGTCACTGCCACCTTCCCCAGCCGGCACCCCCTCCCCCACCCCTGTGCTGACATCCCACTTGGCAAAAAGGTCGGAAAAGCCGCTGACTCTTCCAGACCTGAGTTCATTGACTGGTCAGGCCCGGCGGCCACAAGCTGAACTGAACATGTGGGCACAGGGGGTTTGCAGAGGGAGAGACAGAGAGGCCCTCCTAGACCTGGGCCAAGCTCCCAGCCTCCCCCCCCCCCCCCCCCTAGAGGCGCTGCAGCTCCCGCCACACCCCTGCACACACATACCTGGATCCCCCTCCAGAAAGTCGCATACACTCCAGGACACTTATTTCCCCGTGCACAATAATCTGCTCACAAGGGCACACTGTGATACCCAAAAGCACAATCCATGCACACACGCCTTCCTCACACTGTGTGGGGTCGTGGCCACCACTAGCTGCCCACGGCCACGGCCGCTCCTGCCTCCACCCCAGGCCTGTTCCTCTTGTCCAGCCACGGGTGCACACGGGAGCCGAACAGACTGGAAAGGGAGAGGTCCCTGGCCCAGCAGCCCGGGGCCTGTAGCCCTTGGGGGTTCTGCAAGGTCGCTGGAAGCCGCACGGGGGACACTGCCGTGGAGCCATAGCCTTCCCGGGCTTGGACCCAGCCTTCCCTCCTCCTCCTTGCTCCGGGGCTCGCACATCAACCCCTGCCCTTCGCAGCTGCCACCGTGAGCCCACGGATGGACCCTTCCCGTAGGCCACGGATCCACCAGGAGGAAGATGTACTTTCCCTGGAATGGCGCCTTGGGTGTTCAGTGAAGGAAGGGCCGGTCCCCCAGCCCGGCGGCCTTCTGCAAGCCGTCTCCAGCCCCGTCGCCCGCCGGGAGCGCATCCAGCGGGAGCCGTGTGGCCTGCTCCATCGCTTGTCCCTCGGGGCTTAAGCTGCTCGTGGAAACTAGGGGCGGCTGCCACAGAGCAGAAGGTCGTGTGTGAGTGAGTGAGTGTGTGTGTGTGTGTGTGTGTGTGTGTGTGTGTGTATGTGTGTGCGTGTGTGCATGTGTGTGAGTTTAGGAACAGCCTAGCTCAGGGCCTCCAGCCACCACTGCCACCCCTTCCCGCAGGCCCGGGAGGACACCCTTTGGAGCAGACACGAGCTGGGGAGCCCTATATTATAAATAAAACCGCCACCCAGAATAGACCAGAATATTGGCAACCTGGGAAGCCAGGGAACCAGAGCAGGGCTCGCTTGCTTCCCCCAGCCGCGTCCCCCTCCAGCCCTGCCCACACGTGGCCGGGTCTGCCTGCCCCAAGGAGCCACCCGCGCGGCTCCGGGTCCACATCCTGCTTCCTGCAGGCTCTCCCGGAGGCCGGCCGGCCGGGGAGGGCACACAGAAGGGTGTTTGTTCTCAGTGGGCGGCGGGGAGAGATGCTAATCGCTGCGGATCGCCGGCCTGCTGAAGGTCAGGAGGTAACGCGACCCAGGGTTATAAATAACCCGCGCCGGGTGGCGGTGGCTGAGGGCAGCACGCTGGATGGGCGCCCCTCGCAGGCCCTGGGCACGGATTGATTACGGCCCTCCCGGCCGCCTGCGGGAACCTGAACCCTGAGACAGACAGAGAGAGAGAGAAGAGAAAGAGAGCAAGCTAGCATTGGACCACGGTGACCTTTGGGGTGGCCTGCAAGGTCAGAGCAGGCCCGGGCTTCCCGGCCTCTGCTGGGGGCGGGGAGTCAGGATGCTGGCCCTGACCCGAGGGTCTAGGCCGTGCCTCCCCTCGCACCCGGGCCTCCGCACCAAGCCTGCCTTCTGTGCCCAGCCGCTCGCCTGAGGGTCCCAGCCGAGGCGGGCGGCCTGCAGCCATTCTGGCCCTGCTTCCAGGACCTACCCTGAGGCCTGCGAGACGACAGGGAGGTTCCCCAGAGCTCTTCCGTAGAATCCTGCCCCGTTCTGGGGTTTCGGGAGTCCCCGAGGCGTGGGGAGAGGCCCCGTCTCATGCTGACGTGACGGCACCAGGCAGGGCACTAGGTTGTGCTCCGAGAAGGCCGCCACCTCTTCGGCTGTCTTTGGGCAGAAAAAAAGAGGTGGCTTTAACCTTCTCCAGGGAGTTTGCCTTTTTTTTTTTTAATTTCTACTTTGAAGTCCGCTCACACGCTGAGCGTTGTACAACTCAAAAGTGTGCCCGCTCGGCCCGCCCAGGTAGCCACGCCAGGTCAGACCACGGCAGCCGAGCCCCCAGGGCTCCGCCCACCGACCCCCGGGCTCCGCCCACCGACCCCAGGCCGCTCTGCTGGTGGTCGGCCTGCTTCCGGTGTGCGGTGCGCGCGCTCGCGGAGCTGCGGGACCCAGGCGCAGGCGGTCGGAGGCCGTTGTCCTCTGCCGGGAGCTGGCCGTCGTGGGGCTCTGTTCGTGATCTACTCACTGGTCTTACTGGTGACGGGCATCAGGGCGGGCTCCAGTTCCTGCCGGAGGTGTGTGGGGCCCTGCGCACCTTCCAGTCTGTTTACGGTGGGCACATGGATGTGTTCCTGTCCGCGTCTCCCTGGGACAGGATGGAGGGCACAGGAATGTGTCTGTGCAGATTTGGAGATATGAGAAGCATTGCTTTTTAGTCAATATTTCAGCAAGAATGATTTTTCAAGGTTAGGTTTTATTTTTCGTTTGAAAAAATGGTAGATGTAGATGTGTAGCTTTAAAAAACCAAATATATGGAAAAAAGAGAAAGATCACCCACCACTACTGTTTCGAGTCAGCCATTCGACCAATCAGCGGGCCTTTCCTAGGAGGATCTGGTCCCGGAAATCTAGGAGGCGAGAGACGGTTACTCATGGCTCCGTGAGCACCGCGGGGCACCCGCCTTACAGGGTGCTGCTGTGCTGGGCACTGTGGTATCTGAAGGGCCCGGTCCTCTCAGATCTTTATTCCAAAAGGCAGGGTGCTATCAGTGTGAAGAAGTAGTTCGCTGGGGCTGTATGACGGGGTGGAGGGGGTATTTTAGACAGGGTGGTCAGGCTAGGCCTCTCCGAGGAGGGTACTTACGAGCTGAGACCTGGAAGAAGTACAGGAATAAGGCTTCTGGCTGGGGAAAGCTGCCCGAGGGGAGGGCCCAGCAAGTGCAAAGGCCCTGAGGCAGACGCAAGCTGCGCGGCTGAGCAGCTGGAGGGAAGGCGGAGCAGGGCGACGCCGTGAGCGCCGGAGGACCCTGCAAAGGCTGAGCTAGGCCTGGGAGACCCTTCACTCTGGGAGGTGAGGGCTTGTGAGGGGCTTATCCCATTTTTGTTTCAGATGGATCTCTGGCTGTTCTGACAACGGACTGGGGTCGGGGGAGGGCGAAGGTGGGGGGCAGGGGCGGCCTGGACAGGATGGAGGGTCCAGCTCTGTGTGGACTGTGAAGGCAGGGTCTTAGCTGTGGCCGGCGGGAAAGGGGGTCTAGCTGACGGTGCCCACTCTCTGGGCAGGAGTCTTGATGGCCCGGACTACCTGGTGGGCATGTTTTGGAGAGAAAGCCCAGGCTTCCTTCGGTGCATTTCCCCCCAAAGTTCGGGGAAAATCCTGGCCCCGCACGCAGCGGCGCCATGAGAGTCTCAGGCAGATCGCGGCCGGTGGCGCCTGCGCCCTTCTTCCCGCGCCAGCTGGGGGCCCAGGGCAAAGCCTCCTCCCTGCCGCGTGGCCGAGGCCCGGCTCCTTGGCCTGGGGTGGGTGTGTGCCGAGCAGTGGCCCATGCTGGGCGGCCGGCTCGCGTTTCCCACCTCCGGCCCTCCCTGTCCGTCCCCAGTACGCAGCTGTCCGCCTGGGTGAGCCTCGAACTTAACGTGCCCGGAGAGTGACCTCCTGGCGTCCTCCGCCAGAACCGCGTGGCCCCTCCAGTCTCCGCCCCATGGGGCCAGTCACGGCTGCCCCATCTAGGTGACCACACAGAACCTTAGCATCACCCGTGTGTTGCTCACCTGCCATCCCACCTGTCACACAGGGGGCTTCCCACAGTGTGCAGGGCACGCGCCTCACAGCACCCGCCCTCACCCTTGTGCTGATAGCACAGTAGCCATAGGGATTTTACTAAAAATGTGAGTCAGATCGCGTGTCTGGTTTGCGTCCCCTGTGAATCTGGGGAAAAGCCGAAGTCCTTTGTGATGGCCTTGTGCCATCTGCACCTCCACCCACTGCCCCCACATCATCTCCCACCACCGCTGTGTGGTTCCAGTCACACTGCTCCCCTTGTTCCTTGATTCCACAATGCGCACGCCTGTCTGCCTTAGGGCCTTTGCACGTATGTGCTCTTCCTGCTTCTTGGACTCCCCTCCCTCCAGTATGTCACGGTGTGCTCTTCGGTCTCCAGGTCTTCACTCACACACTGCCTTCTCAGAGAAGCCTTCGTTAAGCACCATGTTAAAAATTAAAGATCTTGGTTCCTAATCCATTCCCCAATAAAAGGAACCGAAATCTCCTTTGAGCAGTGGCCCATTTGAGGACGGGGGCAGGAAATATCTGAGCTTGGGGTACCTGGTAGTGGTAGAAGGCAAGGGAGATCTTTAAGAAAGAACCACGTGTACAGGGACACCTGAGAGGGGTGCAGGAGCCAAGAGGTGAGCTGCCAGTGGCCCAACGCTGCAACCCATGAGCAACAAAATAAATATTACCAGGCTGAGGCAGGAGGATCGCCATGAGTCCAAGGCCAACCTGGGCTACCTAATGAGTTCAGGACCAGCCTGGACTGCAGAGTCTGTCTCTAACTAAATATTATAATCCAAATATAAGATAATATTTACATATTTATATGTCTGTTATAAATAAGTGACTGAATGAACTTGGAGAAGAGACAAGTCTCCCATTCTTAATTTTTCTGTAGTTTTTTCCTGTTTTGAATTTTCCTGTAATTTTTCTTTTTCTGTGAGGAGAAGAATTCCCAAGAATTTATGCAGATGCTTTGCTGTAAGTGGGGGAGGGAAACAAGGAGCATTCCTCTTGGGTGTGGAATGACATCCCCCCAAAGCCCATGGGGAGGGAAACCCCACCCCAGCCAGATGATCAGGGACACCAGCAGTGGCAGCCGTGTGCTGCAGACGGCCCTCTACCTGCGTGATTTCGCCGCCTACACTCACGTGCTCCCTCTGACCACAAAGTTCCACACAGCAGCTTCCCACAGTCTGTCTGACCAGCTCCCCTCAGAATTGTCATCAAGGCCAAGGAAATTCTGGGAACTGCCGCAAGCTGAGAGGAGCCCCGGGAGGAAAGACAAACAGAATGTCTTATCCTGGACGGTCCTAATAAGGGAGCCTGAAGAGACCCCAGACTCTGCAGATGAGGATGTACCGTGTCGGGTTGTTTGCCACAAGAAATTGGCACCATGAGGTGAGAAGACAGCATCCTGGAGACCACAAGCCGGGGGAGGGTCCGGGAATTCTCTGCTAAGTCTAAAAGGGCGTTAGGAAACATCCAGGCCTGGTGACACACACGTAACTATCCTCGCCCCGAGGGAGACCGAGCAGGAGGATCGGAGGTTAGTGACTTTATGAGACCATGTCTCAAAATAAAAAATAGAGTTGGGTTTCGTCCCCAAAAAAGATAAAAACAAGGACACCCTCACCCCAACCTGCCCTGTCACCTCTCCTGGTTGGCTTGTTACCACTTACTATATACCAAACTCTTACCGTTCGCCCCTTACTGTTAACTTTCTAGATTATAAGCTCCCTAAAGGTCTTCGTCCCCCACATCTCCCCAGAACCTAGAACAGCCTGACAAATAGAAGGTGCCCTATAAATATTTGCTGAATGATAAATTTCCAAAGATAGTCATTGTTAGTTTTTCCAGTTTTTCCCCTCTGCCTAAATACATTTATTATTGCTTTAAAATAAACACAAGATTAGAATGCTCTGCGTAGCTGCTTTCCTTGCTTAGTAGCTCTCTGTAGCTTTCCTTGTTCCTGCAGCGCCGTTTTCTAGACTTCCCTGAGACGTCCAGGCCTAGCACACGGCTGTGATTGAAGAGGTGAAAGCTTTGTGGGGTCCCTTTCTGGCCGCCACACTGCCAGGCTAGGCCAAGGCCACTCCCGCCCTCTGACATCAGATCCGTGGGCATTAGATCCTGTTTGGTGGTGAACCGGGTGCGTCAGAACCCAGGGATTAAACGGCTTTCGAAATTCTCTGGCTTGTCCTTGATCTGCCAGAGAGCCAGGGCACATCTCAGACCTTCTGCCACCCCGTCACGGTGGAAAACACCATGTGTGCGTGCGTCTAGGGCAGCTGGGGAAGGGCCGTAGCCAGGCCCAGCACAGACACTCCCGGCCCAGAGCACACTCCTGAGAAGGGGCTGGACTGGGGCTGGGTAGCCAGACCCTCACCTCAGTGCTGGAGTAGGGGCCGGTGGATCTGCTCCCTGGCTGCTTTTGTTGTTTACTGCAGGGCTGGGATGGACCTTGGGAGTGAGAGCTAGGCAAGTGCTCTACCACTGCACCCCAGTCATGGCCAGCTGTTGTGTGGGTGGCGTGATCAGGCCTCTGGGGGACCCAGGATGTTGGAGGAGAGAACACCGCGGTGTGTGATGTGGAGAAACAAGGAGTGGCCTTCCTCTGCCCTTAGAGGCCATCTGCTTCCAAATCCTGCCACTCTGCCTCTTTCTGGTAGCAATCCAGAGCTACCCAGACTCTGCTAGACATATGAGTACTAAAGATAAAAGTACTCGAAGGACATCTGCCTCCTGTGAACCGCACCGTGTGCTGTAGGAGCCCTTCAGCTGGCCTGCAAACCCCAGCTAGCAGGAGATCGTTACAGCGTTAGACATGCTTTGGATGTAAGGGTGTGAGGTGGGGGTACAGATGCTGAGCATGCACCGCTGGTGTCGCCGTCACCCGCGCGGAGGCCTCAGCGTGCACACCACAGGGTGTCGGCACAGCTTGCTGTGCTCGTGCGAGCGGCCATGTGCGCCTCCATTTGTCCTTCTGTGTGTGTGTGTGTCTGTGCCATCTTTGGTGTGAACTTACATAGGCACATGGGCTTGTGTGGGTGTGCACATGGGTAAGTGGGTATGGTCTTTAGATTCTGGGTGGTGAGCAGCTGGTATGCAGAGTTCCTGGGAGGAAATGGATACGTACTTCCTTCAGTGGACACACTCGTGTGCATCCCATGTGAGCACGTTGCGTGTGCGTGTGTGCATCTTCGAGTCTGTGCCTAGGTGTGTGATCGCATGTGCCTGGGCCTGGAGGCAAGCTCTGAGAAGAGAACGATCTTGGCCTGCGCACCTGTTCTGGCCCACCCTGTTGTGGGCCTGGTGTTTTTTCATCTCTCGCAGGTGAGCCGGCCTCTACTTTTCTCACACGTTCTTTTATTTCTTCATCCTCATCTGTCCTTGCCCTCCGCACCTGTGTCCCTCCTTCGCTGTCTGACTCTTCAGTAGTTCCCCAGCCCTGTGAGCTGCTTTGGCAACAGAGGGCTCCGAGTGGAGGTTCTTTTGGTAAAAGCTGCACCCACGCACCTTCACAGAGACTCTGGGTACCCAAGCGGTCCTGAAATGACAGAGTCCTGCTGGAGACAGTTCAACACAGGATTTCCTGGAATTATTGGCTGTGGGACTTGGACATGAGATGATGGCAATCAGAGTTCCTTCAAGTACCTCGAGCACCTGCAGTGTGCCCCGGGGGATGGCCCCACCACGACAAGTGGTATTCCTGTGGCTCCTCTGGCCACAGTGTGGATGCTTACCAGTAACCAGTTGGTCGACACTCTACAGATAGGTCGGCCTCTCTCATGAGCCATGGTACAGGGAGGCCTCTGGGCTTGCAGAGAGAACCTGGTCCTGTCCTGTGAGGACACATCAGAGCCACTTCTCCAGGCCTGGCGATGGCCTCCCATGCAGTCCCCTGCCTCCACTTTGGCTGGTGGCATGGACCCTTACTCCCTCCAGGGCAGACTGTGCCCTCCTTTGGTAACAGCTGCACCCCACAGGCTCAAGGAGGACGTATTCTTAGCTCCTCTGCCCCAGACCCAGAGCTGCAGGTACAGGAAGCAGGAGCCACTGGAGCCACGCCCACAGCCCTCTGCGTCCACCTGCCAGGCCAGGCTCCTCTGTACCTCACCCCCAGAACCCCTGCAGCCTCTTAGGGGTCACAATACTTCAAAACACAGCAGTCAGACCTCCTAAGGCCACAACCTAGGGCAGGGGGATGGGGAGAGCAGGTGGCTTCCTACCCTGCCACACCAGCCACCCCACTGCTTCCAGTGAGGCGAGGCCACAGCGTCTCCCTGCTCCCCCTTCTCCCAGAGCGCTAAAACCACCCCTTAAACTTGCAGATCATACACAGAAAGGGGGTTACTGTCTCTTCGTCTGCTCCAAATAATACAAAAAACTTCTTCCACTCCCCATGCCCTCTCTTGGTCTCCATCCCAGAAGTAACCATGTAATAACTCTCCGCAACTTTACCGTTCCACGTTTATAGATGAAACACGCACACCAATAGATCCAGACTCTGTATTTCTGTGGCTTACTTCCTAAAAGAAATGTAGCGGTCTGACCCACGCCTATACCTCTTGTCCACCTTTTAGAAAATCGGCTCCACAGCTTCTGCGCGCTGGCGTCCCGCCCCCTCGCCGACCGCCCCCCTGTGACAGCGTGTGGTGTCTGATTTTTCCTACTCCTGAACGCACGACGCTGCCACGAACATCCGCGATACGTGGGATCGCCGCGCCTGGCACCCGGGTCTCGGCTCCAAGAGGGGGCGGGGATCGGAGAGAGGCCACTGCGGGGCACCCACTGGGTTGGCCCCCGCGTCGCCAGGTGCGCCAGGCCCGCCTCGCTCACGGGTGCTCCGCGCTGGCTCGGGCCGCGCGCCCCGGGCCACCCGAGGCCCGCCGGCTGCCGCCGCCCGGAGGGACCCAAAAAGCCGGCGCGTGGCGCGTGAGCGCGGCCTGCAGCGCTGCCGTTTTTAGCGCGCCCGGAGCCCAGAATACAGACGCCATCGCCCCCAGGAAACGCGGCCTTCATATTTTTGGTTGCATAAGCAAACGAAATTAGCAATCTGGCGCGCGCCCAAGACCTTTAGATGTGCGCGCTCGGCGGCGGGACCAGGGGAGAGACAGATGGGGACCGGGCGAGTTGAGCATCAGGAGAATCCTTTCCGCCTTTATTTGGGCGCCATCGACGAGGGGCCCGGTTACGTAACCGGCGCCAGGCCCCGCCGACAATCGGCGCGAACCGGCTGGCCTGGCTAGGGCCCCACGGCGCGGGGCGCGCGGCCGCCGGGGGAGGTGGCGGCGCCGCGGCCCGCAGTCTGCAGTCGGTGGGCGGAGGGGGGAAATCCCCTCTTCCTGCACACCCCCCGGAGGCGGCCTGATCCGCGGAGATTCCGCGCTGGGAGCTACCAGTGTTTGACAGGTGGAGGCGGGCCGGGTGAGCCCGGGGCGTTCGCTCTAGGCGCTAGGCGCGTGTTGCCGGACGGAAAGGGACAGAGGCTGCAGGGTGGACCCGCTCCGGCCGAGCACCGAGGGACGAAGAGCAAATCACAGAAGGGAATAGAGAGCCTGATCTTCCGCACCTCAAAAACCCAGCCGGGTGTGGGCTATAATCCCAGGGCTCTGGGAGGCTGAGGCAGGAGTGTCAGAAGGTCAAGACCTGCTTCAGCAACTTAGCAGCTTAGCAAGACCCTGTCTAAAAATTAGAACGATGTAAAAGGGCTGAGGATGGGGCTGAGTGTGGGTCAGGGCTCTGAGTTCAGTCCCCTAAATAGAAAAAAACCCACAAACCCCAAAACCCCACCAATCCTCTTTCTGTGTCTATAATGCACTAGGAAGGAGAGGCTTAGAAAAGGGTGGGGGCTAGCGGGTGGAAGTGGGGGGTCCCTGAGGCCTGCAGCTGTGGAAGAGGGCAGCGCGCAGTGGAAGGTCACCCCGCGGCGCTGTGTACCGTGTGTGCCCCCCGGGGGCGGGAAACCCTCCACAGACTCCACCGCTTCCTCCCAGCCGCCTTTGCAGAAAGGAAGCCGGAGTCACAGCGGCGTCTAAAGTCAGAGCAGGGTGGGAGGTGGAGAGTATGTGGCCTGATACTTTTTTCTCTAGACAAGTTCACAGAAGCCGGGGACAGCGGGAGGTGGGTCCCAGCCCCTCACAGCAGCCGGCAGCCGGCGCAGAGAGGCACAGGCCGTGACTGGCTAGCTGGAATTCTCCTACCACGGGGCCACTCTGCCCTGCCAGCCCTCAGGAGAGCTGGGATCACGTGGTCTCGAGAAGGAAGCAGGCGGGCTGGAACGGCCGTGGCCGGGAAGGGTGGGAGCAATCGGGCATCTGCGCCTTCCGCCACTCGTTCTGCCTACACGTGTGGAGGACACCAGACCTTTTAAAGAAAGCCGAAACATTCTTTGAGAGGTGGGGTCTTCCTCCCCCTTCCTTCTAATAGGGCTGACCTCGGAGACCCACATGTCACCCACAGAATGCGGTGGAAGTGACCAGCCTGGCATCCAAGGCTGGACCAGGCAAGGCTCTACTGCTTCCTGGCGGCTTTCTTGGGACGCAGCTGGAGGCTGTGTGCATAGCCTGAGCCCCTGAGACTGGCCTGCTGGGGGGGTGGGGCACTGGGTGGCAGGCCCAGCTGACCTGGCCCACGCACGGGCAGCACCCGCTGCAGCCCTGCCTCAGCACTGCCTGTGCACCCAGTCATCTGAGCCTGTGGGTGGCAGCAGCCCTTGGCAGGTCTCAAGCGAGACCTTCAACGGCTGAGACCTTCCCAGATACCAAACCGTGAGCAAAACAAAGCCGCGCTGGTAAGCCACTTGAGGACGGGGTGCTCGGTACAAAGCAGCAGAATGTGAAAAAGAGGCTGCTGTGTATGTGCATAAACATGGGCTCTGCCCCCATAAACTAACAATTCAATGGAGAAGCCACATGCCAAGCAGATAATTATAAATAATGCGGTGAGTGCAAAGACGGAGTAATGCCCCGGTAATACGGGGGCACAGCCCAAGAGTCTGCCACCCAGGCTGGGTGGGGCTGGAGAAGTGTTCCTGGGACAGGTGACGTTGACTTGGCTCTGGAAGGTAAGGGCTGACCAGGTGGAGGAGGAAGGAGAGGCATTCTGGGCTGATGGGGCGAGCCCTTGTGGGGAGGACAGAAGGGGACCAGCCAGGAGGCTGGAGCAAGAAATGGAGCAGACAGGGAGGCTGGGGGGGAGGCGGACACCCAAGCTGTGGGCGCCACGAACTTAGATTGGAGTAAGCGGAAGGTGTTGGGGGTGCAGGCGGGAGCTGGGGCCCCCTGGGACACCAGTGGAAAGTCAGATGAGAGGAGAATGAGCAGGTGGAAGGCCAGCAGGACCAGGGACCAGAGAGGCATGGGCAGGTGGGCCAGCGAGCAGGGAGAAACCTGGGGGAGAGCCTGGGGTCCCAGAGCTTATTGAGCAGGAAGGACTGGATTTAGGAGAAGCGTTTAGGGAATAAATTGACAGGCCAGGATGCCTGGCTGGGGGTGACAAGGACAGATTTGGGTTCTGTGCTTCCCTCTTGGGTAACTGGGCCAGCATCGGCACTAACTGCTCAGAGAGCCTTGCAGAAGTGAGTGTGGGAAGAAGAAGGACTGGCGTGACTTATTATCATTTGCAGTACAGGGGATTGAGCGCAGGGCCTTTGCTTCATCTCCTGCCATTTAATTTTTATTTGGGGACAAGGTTTCATTAAGTCCCTGAGTTACCCTGGCTAGACGTGTACTTGCCAAGCTCCCATCTCAGTCTCTGCATGTACTGGGATGGCAGGTGTGCACACGCGTATCTGCCTGGTTGGGTGTTTCGCAGCCCTGTGGCAGGCCTGCGTGGAGACATCCAAGCGCTTGGGGACATGTCTAGGGAGGGGTTATGAAGATAGCAGGCGCTCCTCAAGATGTATTGAGTGAGTGTTCACACAGGTGGTTGGTGAGTTCATCAGGACCGATGAGGTGGCTCGCGCACGTGGAGCAGGCCTGGGGGCAGGCTCTGCTGCTGACATTGGCCAGGGTGGTGTAGGTGGAAGCCAAGGGTGATGACCAAAGACCTGGTGATCCCTGGCCAGAGTCCCCGGGGTGTGTCTCAGTAGCTAGGCCATACGGTACCTCAGGAGAAAAACACAGAGTCACTAAGAGTCTTATCTAAGAAACATTAATTTAGTGGTTAGTACTCTGCTTCAGGTATATTATTCAGTGTGAACCTTGGGCCAGCCTATTCTTTGATTCAAGAAATATTTGTTGAGCCAGTTAGGAGGACACATATCTGTGATCCCAGCACTCTGGAGGCTGAGGCAGGAGGATTCCTAGATCAAACCCAGCCTGAGCAGCTTAGCAACTTACTGAGACCCTAGCTCAAAAAATATATAAATAAATAAATAAAATAAAAATGGATGGGGCTAGAAATGTAGTTCAATGTGAAGGTCCTAAATCCAATGTAATGCTACAAAAAAGGAAACAGAAAGAAAGAAAAAAGAAATATCTGGTCAACACCCACTATGTGGCAGGTACCGAATAAAGCAAACTCCATCTTTGCCTTCATGGAGGGATTCCCATTTAACAATGGCTCAGAAAGATGAAGTAAAGCATCCAAGGTCACACAGCAGTGAGGTTTTTGCTATTTTAATTCATAGCTAGGACGATTCAAAGCACCAGAACATGGCAGATGGCAGAGAAAAACCATAGAGCCTGAGGGTTAAGGGCAGAGACCAGCTTGATCGACGGTCCAGGTTGGCAGGGCATCTGGGAAACAGTAATCTTGGGCTGGGCCTGACTTCCATTTCAAGGACCTAAAGGGGACAGCGAAGTCCCTATTATCAAGAGATACATTGGGGCGGTGGCTGAGATTTTCAGGGGATGAACAGAGCCTAGAGCACAACTTGAGTACCCCCTCTTCAAAATAATCATGGTGGTGACCCCTGAGTACATGTGATCCTCAGGCCTGTATGCTAGTTGTCTTCCAGGTTTAGCCCAGATCTACCCATCACTCGTGCCTCTTATGGTGAGGGTACTAATGCCGGGCGGGCTGGACCGTGAGACCCCGCAGCCTGGAAATCCGTAGCCAGGAAAGTGGCAGAGCCGCAAGACTAGGCCTGCTGGGCTCCAAGGCTTGGCATGTAGCTGTCATCCACAGTGCCTTGCGTCAGAGCTGGCACAAGAATGGGGTGAGTCTCTGCTCACGTGGGGACCCAGAGCTTAGCCCTGGGAGCTGGGGACGGTGCAGGCCTCTGATCAGACCAGGCCAGGCACAAGCCATGGGCCCTTTACAGCACACACCCCAGGGCCAGCTCAGGGTGTTCTTCCGAACTCTGCAGGACTTGAGCTCCTCTTTCCCCTAGAATAGAAAGGACACAGGTGACCATCAGGTCCTACGCTCTCACCTCGCAGACTGGGAAAGCGAGGCATGTAGGAAGGGATTGGTTATCTAAGGCCACCCTGCAAATCAGTGACAGCTGGGACTAAATTACCTGTCTCCTGCATTTCAGTCTAATGCCCACTCACTCCATGTAGGCTAAGAGCAGGCCCTGACCTCCCAACACTCTCTCTCTCTCTCTCTCTCTCTCTCTCTCTCTCCTCTCTTCTCTGTCCATGCCTCCCGCCTCCTGTCTCCATTGGAAGGCGGAACTGAGTTCCCATTCCCAGGTCACTGTTAACTCAAACCTGACCACTGGTGGTGGTCAGTGAATGGTATCCAACAGTGAAAAATCATGAGTGTTCAGGCCAAAGGGTGGAGAGTTCAACCCATGGGGCAGTGGAGAGGATGGTGGTCATCTGGCAAGTGTGTGCCTGTCCAAGGGGGTGGGCATGCCCCACTCCAGTCACCCGAGCCAAGTGGCCTGGAAGCTTGTCCAGAGAAACTAGAAATCATGGCTGGGCATGGCATCCCTTGATTTAAATAATAATAGGTTTATACAGTCTGCTCCCTCTCCCCAGGATCAGCAAACCATTTACTTGGGTTCCAAGATACAGGTGTGAAAGTGCAGCTAGTAGGGCAGAACACTGTCCCTCTGTCCCTCCAGAGACTCCACCTGACCAGCCCCTATCTGGAAGGCCGAGGAGGTGGTCTGTGAAATCCAATTGCTGGCTTTCCTCTAAACCCTAGTGGGTCTCAAGCGCATGGGAATCACCTGGGGAGCTCTGGCTGTGCCCTGGCCAATTAAACCAGCATCCTGGGGGTGGGAGCTGCACAGCTGCCTTTTTAAGAACGCTCCTCAGGTAATCCCAAGGTGCACCAGCAGCGCCGGCATCACGCGCAGCCACTTAGAGATGCAAATTTGCAAACCCCACCCTAGACATGCTGAATCAGAATCTCGGGGTGGGGCGGACCAGCACTGGGCACTTTAAGAAGCCCTCCTGGGGATCCTGATGTGAAAAGAAGTGGAGGCCCGGCTTATCAGACTGAGTAAGTGTGAGGCCCATGTGGTGCCTACCAAGAGCTGCAGACGTCTCAAAATAACCAGTTTAATAAGAGGCATACAATTTAAACATACTTTCTGAAAAACATAAAACTCTTATTCTAATTACCAGGGGCTAGGTAATGCAAGGCCTAGTCTTACTGAGTTGGAAACCAGGCCCACAGATGTGAAAGTCTCTCTCTCTCTCTCTTTCTTGAGATGGGGTCTTGCCATATTGCCCGGGCTGATCTCAGACTCTTGAGCTCAAGCAACCCTCCTGTCTCAGCCTCCCAAGCACTGAGGCTATCAGCATGTCACCATTTCTCCCTTGCAGTCTGGGCTGGAGCCCTCAGCAGGCCTCACATTCCATAGCTCACTGAGCATTTATTTCTCTCTTGTCATGTCCCCTTAGAATTTCTAGAGCAGTGGCTCACATCCATTTCACTGCTGTTCTGATTTGTGTTAAAGCTAGCCACACTGCCAGCCAGCCTGTGTGGGGGTGGCCAGCTGGTCAGGGATTATGAATTACCGAGCCCCATCCAGTTGGGGCTTGTCCTTACTTAAAAACCCTGCCAGTGCCCGGGGACATGAGAGCCACGAATGAAGTAGGAGGTGATCCCATCGACGATGTTATTACCGCTCTGTAGAAGTCATCTACTTTTTTCTTTTGCGTGTGTGTGCGCGCATGCACGCACAGCACTGGCGCTCAGCTCCCCGGGCCTCGCACTGAGCTGCATTCATGTTTTCTTTTGATTTGAAACATGGCCTCACTAAGACATTATGGGGCCCAGGCTGGGCGCAAACTTGTGATCCTCCTGCCTCAGCCTCCGAGAGTGCTGGGATTATAAACCTGTGCCACCAGATTCAGTTTCTGTTTTCTTGACACTTTGCTGCATCACTGATTTACTGAGATTTTTTTTTTTGTGGGGGTGGGGAAAAATGTAGGCACTGTCCATGTAGACATCAGCTAAAAGATACGTTGGTGTTTTGTTTTATTTTTTCCTGGTACTAAGGATCCAATCCAAGGCCTTCATACTGCTACATTTCAGCCCGTTTTTAGTTTTTATCTTGAAGCAGGATCTTCCTGCCTCAGCCTCCCAGGGTGTTAGGATTACAGACCTGTACCATCACGTTGGCTACATTTGTATTTTCGAAATGTAAAAAGTTTCTATCTCCCAGGCGATGAAATAGGACTTCGAGGAATAAAGATGGGAAGGATGCATGGGGGTGACACTGGGTGAGGACAGTCACAGGCTGTGGCTTATCTTTCGGCGTTCTTGCCATGGGATTCATGTAGGCTTTAAATAATGATTAAAAAATGAAATTTGTGAAGGGAAAGCAATCCCTCTCTCCACAATAGCCCCAGTGCCTCCCTTGGGAGAGTCCCGTGAGACGTGGCCTTTGGGATCTGCCATCGGGTGGTCCTAGTTCTTGGGGCTTGACCTTAGTCTCTGTGCGACCCTGGGGAAAGCACTTATGGGGCCATGCGAAATGGAAACCAGGTTCCCCCTTCCTACCTAGTCTAGTTCCTGTTAGAGAATCAAACGCAGTGATCATTGAAGGGAAGAGCAGGTGAGAACGCTGATCTGCTATCCTGGGGCGGGGTGGGGTGGGGACCTTCCAGTCCCAAGCCCAAGGCCTGGTAGCAGGGCATCGCTCTACCAATGCAGGGCACAGCTGACCCACACTCGATTGTTGTCTGGTAAACCTCAATGTCTTAGACTGTTGCCAAAAATCTCAGATCTACTAGTTCCTGGGAATGTCCCCCAAGGGGAGATGTTCAGTGCCACCCAGGGCCACCTGAAGGGCTCATGAGGGCCACCACCATCGTTTCCCAGTGAGAAGGCAGCTATTCCACGGAAGGCCTTGGTAAACTGCAAAGGTGTTATTTTAGCAAGTTCAACACTAAAATTTAGAGCAGAGATTGCATCCCTGGATGAACTTCTTTTGGCCTACACAATGTTTTTGTTGAAAGTTTGAATTTCCCACCAAACCATAATTCTTTGTGTTCCTGTGGCCACTTCTTGAGCTGGGGTTGGCCTGGGCTTGGCAGGTCCAGCAGTGGCTTCCTAGGCCCCCAAGGACTGGGAGAGATTGCAGGGAGCCAGCTGTTAGAAGACCTTGAGCTGCCAAAGCCCTGGGCTCAGCCGTGGGCATCCGGGGAGGTGGGAGGGCTCCTCTCCCGGACTGCATGGCAAGGGTGTTCTGAGACTCTGCCTTTATCCTACTCAGCAGTGTCTACTGAGATCCAAGCAAGAGGGCCACTCACTTTATTTAATTGCTCTGAAAGCCTGTGCAAGAAGTATTACTGTCCCCACTTATAGATGACTAAACTGAGGCTTGGCCAAACCAGGTCACATGTGTGGCTCTCCCTCAACAACCTGCACCCTGACTTTTTTCCCCTCTGCTTCCCAGACTGGCTGGACCAAGGAGGAAATTACAAGGCCAGTTGAGGGCTCTCCACCCACGCCCTTGGGCCCGCTGCTTCTTCAGGGTCCTCTGGCTGGGGGCAGACTCTCAGGGACTGCTTGGCCTGGGCTTCTGGCCCCAGCAGCCTCATGCACTTGTGGAGGTGGGCTGGGGCACTTATCTAATGGTCTGGCGTGCTGGCGGAGGGAAGGTGGGAAGGAGTAGCTGACCTCTTCACCCCTCCAGGAGGCTAAAAACAGACGTGTCTCCCAGAGGCTGTGGAGGAGCCGCCAGACTTCTGCTCTCCAAGATGGTGTTTTACAAGCAGGAAGTTTGGAAAACAGGGCAAAGGTATTTAAAAGTCATCCACAGTGCCACCTGCTAGAGTTGACTGCTGTTAGCTTGGTGTGGTGGCCCACTTCTGTAATCCCACCTACTTGGGAGACTGAAGCAGGAGGACTGCAAATTTAGCTTGGAAACCTTAGCAAGACCCAGTCTCAAAATAAAATAACTGTTGGCATTTGCCCATTAGGTGTGAGACCCTGGGTTCAATGCCCAGGACAGAGAGAGAGAGAACAGTTGTTATACTGGAGGTATAGTTCCTCTTCATACCAAAGTTAAACATGATTTCTAACAGGTAGTACTGGTTTTTTTTTGTTTTTTTTTTTTTTTTTTTTTTTTTTTTTTTTGAGACAGGGTCTCACTCTGTAGCCCAGGCTGATACTGAACTCACTATGGAGCCCAGGCTGGCCTTGGATTCCCGGCAATCTTCCTGTCTCAGCCTCCTGAGTGCTGGGATTGAGAATCGAATTCAGGCACTTAGCACTCACCTAAGCACTTGCAAGGCGAGCACTTTAACCGCTGAGCCATTTCTCCAGCCCCTAGGTAGTACTCTTCTGTGAGGGTAGAGGTCATGGTTATTTAACTATTTGATTTGTGTTAATTCCTCTCCATTATTTTTACCATTTTTGGCTGTCTGGGGCCTTCTTTTTTCTTACTAGGTAGCACAGACTTCAGGAAATACTTGCTCGGTGAAGGAGCAACAGGCAGAGGCTGGTAATGGTGAGGACCGCATGCTGGCAGCGTCAGGTGTGCCCAACATGAGTTGAGAAGCCCCGTGGTCATTCACCCTGCAACCATTCCTGGCATCCCTGGCATGAGTTCAGCCCTCGTCTCGTGTTATTGATGTTTGCCAACCTTCAGTGAGAAACTCGCAGGTGGAGAGCGAAGCGCCTGGGACCAGAGCTGCCTGTCAGCCAGGGTCTCCGCCTCCTCCCAGAGTTAACAGGCAAAGCAGACCCTGGCACTGGGGTGCGGGCTCCCTGCTCCGGGAGCCTTCTAAGAGCCGGCCCTGGAGGAGGCAGGCCTTGGAGAGCACAGCAGGGTGGGGCGGGGCTGTGAGCACCCGGCGGGCAGCTGGCAAAGGTCATAGAGTTTCTCTTCTTGGAGACTTCTAGGGAAGGGGTGGTTGTATGTGGACTAGGCCAGGAGCCACCTACCCATAGCCAGGGGGAGGGACTAGGGACTTCAGGAAGCTTTAAGGGAGCAAGGACGCCCCAGACAGCCTGTAGGACTGAGGAGGGTGTGGCTGGAGGGCCCGGTGGGGGCTGACGTTGCAGACTCTTGGCCAGGCCCCAGGCTTGCCTTACTAGGCCAGGCAGGCCTCCTGGGCCTTGCAGGCAGCCAGGCTGGAGGGCTCCCCCTTTGTGATTCCCTCTTGGCCCAGATTCTTCTTTGATCTGGGAGCTGCGGGGGGCTTTGGACTGAGCTGGCCTGGTCCACAAAGGTACTTTAGGATTCTTCCTGGAAAACCAGCATTACGCGGCTAAAGATGGCAGGCTGTGGGCCAGCCTAGACGGAGGAGGCTGCAGCGTGGGGCAGGGGGCCTCAGGCTTGCACCCAGACTGAGGTGTCCGAGCCGAGTGCGCACGGGCAAGTAGGAGAGCCAACCTCTGTGAGTTTCAGTGTCTTGTACTGTGAAATAAGGATAAAACAAAATAAAACCCAAAAGCTGCACTTCTGTTCCCTTCCCCACTCAGGTTTGGATGAGGATTCCACATGAAAAAATAGGCGGAAAGGCCCGAGGTATCCAGGTGCTCAGTAAATGTCCCTGTCCCTGAGTGGGCAGCTCTCAGGATGGATTGCACCCTGATTGCTTTGGGGATCTGTTTAAAGCAGCGACTCCTCCCACTCCCTGCTAAGCAGGTCACTCTTCTCACTTGACCTAGGCCACGTAGCTCAGGTGGCAGGAGGCCAGCGCTAATGATGGTAAAGGGTCCTCACCACCCCGGGGGTCCTAAGCAGGTGGCTCCCTCCATTCTCACAGCCAGGGCCTGGGGGCCAGTCTACAGCCCCTCCCTCCCGGGGTTGTGGGCTGCCGGTTGCTGGGATCCAGTGTGGGTTTTGTCTGCCTTCCCCACCCGGTGCCAACTCGCCCAGCAGGCCCCTCTGCCTTGGCAACACGTTGCAAAGTCCACACAAAGGGAAGCTGCGCCCGGGAGGCTGGTCCTGCCTGACGCCTGGGGAGGGTTTCCATGGCGACGCTGACATCACTGGGCTGGCTTGGCTGCAGAGTCAGCCTTGAATGAAGGCCCCTGGGTGTTCATGCCACAGGGGCGTGGAGGAGGGCGGCCCGGGACTCTGCAGAGATGCCAGGGTGGGTGGGTCTGCCCTGGTTCAAAACCCGGCCCTGCCCCGCCTTGTCAGGTGACTGAGCAAGCCACAGGGTCTGTCTGACACTCAGCCTCCCCACCTATAAAACAAAACCGACACTTCACCTTGCAGCAGGACTGACTGTAATCGCAGATAATACTCAGGTGGGGGTGTGCAGTAAAGACCTGTTCTGCTGGTGGCAACTTCAGGTGATCTTCAAGGTCAGGTGGTCAGCAGCCTGAGCCCCCAACCTGCCTGGCCCTTTGCTGTGGGATCCCGGAGGAGGGCCTGAGAATTGGGGTGAGGGGTGGGCACAGTTACACACAGACCCCTCTGGGCCCTGCCTCCCAACAGGCAACACCCCCTCTTAGTGGGGAGGAGGCAGAGCGCTGGTGTTTGCGTGGAAAGCGACAGGAAGCGCAGGCTTTATGAGTTGGTTGGTGGCTCAGGGCTTTCCTGGTCTCTCACTTGTGGTTCAGCGATGAGGATTCTAGGCCAAGAAGCCGGTCTGACTGGCCCAAGCCTGTCCCCTGCAGGATGATGGAGCAGGGCTGTGGATAAGGGGTCCCAGTGCTGGCAGGTGGGCCCACGGGGGAAGCTGCCCTGTCCTGGGCCCAGTGGGGGCAGCACTGGCTCCTCTGCAGGAAAGAATCAGTCTAGAAGCGCAAGGCGAGAGGGTGAGGCCTTCTGAGGTGGGTGAGGTTGGAGCCTACCGCCATGTGCTGGGCAGAAAGGAAACCAGGCCCAAGGGACTGAAAAAGGCCACGTAGGCACCTTCCTTGCAGAGGCAGGCAGCGTGTTCCGGTTTCCTCAGCCATATCCCTTCCCATGCGTGGTACGGGCCCTGCACACACGGGCCATTTTCTTAGTCTGAGAACAGTTTTAGATGAAGGGATTAGATGTCCATAGTGCTACCTGCATTCTTGCTCCCCGCCACCAGCCCATACCCACTCCAGCCTGTCCCTGTCGGAGTCCGGGACCTTCTCAGACCCTGTCTCCAAGGAACCTGACCCCTTTCTGCCAGACTGTTTACCCTCTGCCAGAGCCAGCCCTCACTCCAGCCCCAAGGGCCTCTCTAGCTCCCAGCTCCCTCTGGGGGAAGCAAACATCAATCTGTTTGCAGCGGAAGGCAGCCATTCAGACCTAAAATGTTCCTCCCTTGCATCAGGAAGGCTGCAGACCCTCATCTGTTTCGTCCTTGTCCTCCCTGTGGGAGTTGTCCCCTTCAAACCTCCTGGGACACGGAAGGCACTTGCTGTTTGGGAGTGGAGAGCCAGCTGGGATAGGTAGTGTTGCCAGGAGGAGGAGGGAGCCTCGGGGGCCCTTTGCTAGGCAGGGCAGCGCTCCCTGGCACACATCCCATGGTCTGCCCTAGCGCTCGTGCCTTTGCCCGCCTTGGCCACAGACTGGCTTGTGCTGGCCCCACCGTAGCCTCCTGCTCAGCTGGACTGCGACATGCCATTGTTTGGCTTCAAACCGGTTATGTGAGGGTGGCTCCAGTCCAGTGTCCTGGGGGAAGCAAAGTCACCCATCAGGTGCCCTGGAGGAGGCAAGCATCTGGGCGCAGGAGGACTGGAAGGTGGAGGGGAGGAAGTCTCTTGTGAGACAGGTCCAAGGACTCCAAGGAGCACAGGGACAGACGCTTTCCCTCAGCAAAGGGGGCCTCAGGACCCAAGAGAGGACAGTGGCCAGTGGGGCCAGGAAGACCTTGGACCAGCCACACCCCTTCCCCTTTGTCTCAGAGAGGGAGGGAGTGGGTCAAAGGTTGGGAGCACTGGGTAGAAGGCTCCTTCCCCACTCAGGATACAGAGACATCCTCCCTCAGTAACGTGGCCCCACTGTCTGAGCCCCGGCATCCCATCTACGCCCTGAGCTCAGCTCACTTCGGCCACCTGCTCTGGCCTTTGCGACAGATGATGATTCACACTGGCTCAGACCTTTCAGATGCCAAGGGTGGGCGGAGGAGACCTCAGTTCCTGCCTCTTTGAACCGGGTATGGTCAGGGCAGCACTGATTTACACAACATGGTTTCACGTGAAAACCAAGGCAGCCAGCCTGCAGTGTGGGGACGGCCCCAGCCACAGCCTGCTGTGGGCAGCTATCCCTGGCCCGCTGTCGCTGTGGCCCAAGCTCCAGCCTGCCCCTGACCTCTGCAGATTCCTCACCGAAGGCCCTCCCATCCCAGCACGGCATGGTGGCCCCATGAGGGAGGGAGCCAGGCAGGATGGAGGAGATGCCTCCTGGGAAAATCCTTAGGCAGGCCGAGAGGGTGGGGGCTTTGAACACACAGCACACAGGGCTCCACCTGAGGTTCTTTCCCACACATCGTGTCACTCTGCCTTCCCGAGACCTGCTGAGGAAGGTAGTATCATTTTCAGGGTACTACAGGATTGAGTCACAGCTGGGTTCCAGGGGGCCCTGTGTGATGAGCCCCTTTCTTGCCTGACATGTCATCTCTGACCCAAAGCATCACACAGCCTGAGCGGTTCAAGAGTCACACACACTGCCTGGGTACGGGTGTGGGTGGACAAGGCTCACCTGCCTCCCCACGGCCTCCTCCAGATGCTGGCAGAAACTCCCTGTGCCCACTGGGATTGTGGGATGGGGTTAGGGTCTTCTTTCTTCCAACATTTCACCAGAATGTTGGCACCAGGTGAATCTGGGCAGTGGCCACACCGTAACCGATGAGCCCTGTGGGAGATGTGGCCATGGCTAGCAGCCGTCAGCAAGGTAGGCACTAATGGGTTTGGGGTGAGCAGATGGACCGTCAGGGTTTAGACAGGCCAAACCGGGCTGAAAGAGAAGAAAGAAGTAGCTGGCCCAGAGGCAGGTGTGGTGATACACACCTGAAATCTCAGCACTCTGAGATGCTGAGGCAGGAAGATTATAGCTTGGCCCATTTAGCAAGACCCTCAAAAAACCAAGGGGTGGAGGATTAGAGACATAGCTCTGGGAAAGCTCCCTAACAAAAAAGTGAGGGCGTGCTGACCCAAAGCTTCATTCTTGAAGCAGCTGTTGGAGTCCTTCCATGTCCTTAGCCCTAAAAAAATCCAAGCAGAAACATGGGTTATCTGAGGGCCTCTTTCCCTGGAAGCCAGTGCATGCCTGGTGCAAAGCCCAGGGTCTTGACCTGGTGTCCAAAGGCCTGGTCACCCTGCGCTGGAACAGTGGGAACAAGGCCTCTCGTTTCACTGACTCTGTTTCCTTGTCTGTGTGCTAAGGAAACCTTCTGCCCTGCCTTTTCAGGGAGGTGGCCGTGGGGGCAGGTGCAATCCTGTGAGCTGGCTTTGTCATCAGGAGGCAAGGGACAGAGGAACAGTGGCCCTGCCTGTGCTACATAGCTTGGGGCAAAGGGGTTCTAGGACATTGAAGCACATTTGGAGGGCCGGAGTATCTCTCTGGAGAGAGTCAGGTGAGGCCCCTCCCCCACACCAGCCTGCTCTTCTTTGGCTCGGTCACGGTCACGTCCAGCCGGCTCTCAGTGGCTCAGAGTGAGCTCATCCTTCTGCCTCAGTTGGTCTTCCTGTAAAATGGGCACAAAGGCTCTTGCTTAAGAAATCTCCCAACGATTGCCTCTCGGCTTTCTGGCTGAGATCAAGTGAAGAAACCTCCCAATGACAGGGCCTCGGTGGCCATGGCGCTGTCTCCAGCCCAGCCACTCCTTCTTGCTGTTACTCATCTGCCCAGCGCGACAAGGGAAGGGAGGCAGGATTCTGGAAAAGAATACAAAATAGAGAGAGAGAGAGAGAGAGAGAGAGAGAGAGAGAGAGAGAGAGAGAATAGCTCTTGCATTCACCACTCAGAAGCAGCTGGATCTCACTCTGCGGGTGGCTCAGTCCGTGTCACTTTTTCACAAACAACCAAAGGCGAGTTACCATTTAACTAGCCCATGGGAATTGGGGCCAAACTCTCTCCAAATGGCAAACCAGCAGAACCTGTTTGCTGGCATGAAACAACTCCACAGAGCCCGGTACATGGCCACCCTCCCACAACTTTCTATCACCCACCCCCACGCCCAGCCCCCTTGGGTGACCTTAGTAAGTCTGCTGACCTTTCCGAGCTTGGGTCCTCCTAGGTCGTGTGGGGGGGTGGGGGGTGGCTGCGAGGAGCAGACCGGGGCTCTCGCAGGAGAACAGATCTTCACGAGGTGGAGCAACTGGCCAAACTTGGCCGGATGAGCCCTAAGCAATCTGTAGTGCCCTGGAGGGGTCAGGCTGTGGTGGGAAGGCAGCAAGTGATCACAGGCTGGTGACTGGGATCTGGGGAAGGGTTTGCTTCCTCAGCCTCTTCATGGCCAGCAAGGCCAGACCACAAGCCCAAGCTGCCCCTCAGGTGCCTCTCTCTGATACCCCGAGGCCCAGCCAGTGCCCACGGCACAAGTGCTGGGCCCAGCATGCCTGACCCTTGACAAATTCAGCGCTCAGATCACTGGACTACCCGAGCAGGAATTTGAGGGATTATCGAGTGTGTGTGGAGGAAGGAAGTTACATTTTACTACTTTTTGAGGGAAAAAAAAAAAAAAATCTGTGCCTAAAGAGAGATCAGATTATATTGATTTGCCCCTCTTAAAAAGTTTTTAATAAATTTAAATGATAAAATATCTCAAATCTAGAGCTAAGCACGGGGTCATGTCTCGGCCACACATCTACCTCGCAGCTTGAACACGTTAACCTTTCTCTGTGTTCTTGATAGGTCTCTTGCAGGCAAAAAGCTAAATACCGGCCACAGAATTAGCGCGCCAACCCTAACGGGTACTCCATCCTCTCTCTTCGGAGAAGAATGTGACCTTGAAATTGGGAGATGCTTGTCCTGGGCTCCCACCCATTCCCCATCACCCGCCCTTCTTCCCTCTTCTGTCCACTAAGAGTCTCCTTCTGCCTGGCTGCCATCCCTTTTACATATTAGAGAGAACATGTGACACCTGTCCTTTTGAGTCTAGCTGACTTCACCAACTTGATGGTCTCTAGATGATCCATTCTTCTGCAGGTGACATTTCGTTCTTTTTGTGGCTCACTAATACTCCATTAGGCATCCAAGCCACATTTCCTTGGTCCGTTCACCTGCTGACGGGTTCCATGTCTTTGTTATGAACTGTGCCGCAGCGAGCCACACTTATAGCATACTGGCTATGATTGCTTACCTACCCGGGATCTGTAACTGGATCAAATGGTAGCTCTATTTTTAGGGTTTTTTTTTTTTGTTGTTGTTGTTGTTGTTGTTTTGAGGAACTTCCACACTGATTTCCATAGTGGCTCCGCTGCTTTACATTCCCACGAACAGCCAGCGGAGAAGGGTTCTTTTTTTCCCTGAGTCCTCGCCAGTGTTTTGTTTTCTGTGTTCTTGGTGATAGCCTCTCCCACTCAGGTGAGATGGAATTTCAATGTAGTTCGGTTTGCCTTTTCCCCTAGCCTGTCTTTGTGCTAGCACTTGGGCCTATACGCCACCGACCACCTGGTTTTGCATGTTTAAGCGAAGGATGTGTGGGGACAGCTGCAGACGGGTGTGTGGTGCTGGCTTTCCACCCTTCGTGCCCAGAGACTGGCCAATGGTGGGCAAAGATGGGAGCTCCAGGAGACCCAGGCCCTCACCCCTTCACATAAAGTGACTCTTCTCTCCTGTGGCTTGTACATTACGGTTCTGCATGAGATTTCTTTTGGAAAACAGGTTTTGCTCTTTGAAAGCTGAAGGCCTAATGAAACCCCTCATCTGACAGAAAGGGAAACTAGTGCCCAGAGAGGGAAGGGCCTTCTTTCAGGTTACACAGCAGGGAAAGGGGTAGAGCCTTCCCATGCCCAGTCCAGGGTTCTCGCTCTCCCCACTCACCAATAAGGAAAGATAGATGGTCACCCTGTCCAACGGATGCTTAGCTTCTGGGCTGGGGAAAGGACAAAGAATCTGAGGGACCCAGATAACCTCTGCTTTGGGAACGGGCTCCAAGGAAAGCTCTAGCTCGGTGCTGTTCACTGCGGTGGTCGGAGCCTCACGGAGCTGTTGGCTCCGGATGGAGCTGGTTCACACTGAGCTACACTAGGAAGTAAACCACGCACCGGATGTGGAAAGGCTTAGTCTGAGAAGGTACATACAAGGATATCATTGATTTGTGTATTGATACATGTTTAGGCAATAATTCGGGTATATTGGGCTAAGCAAAATAAAAATAATTTTACCTGTTTCATTTTTACTTAAAAAAATGTAGCTTCTAGAACTTTCTGTATTCTATGTGGAGCTTATATTTCTGTTGGATAGCTCTTCCCTAGACCTCAGGCCCAGTGACCAAGGCAAAGCAGGCAGACCACAATGGGGAGCTCCCGGGGCGGCCTGGCCCCTAGGAGCCCATGCTGGAAGGCGGCTGTGTTCTGCTCAGGAGGGGACACAGCCAGCAAGGGCTCGCCTCTTCCCCCTCATGGTCACAGACTCAACTTTCTGGCCCTCAAGTGTGCAAAGCTGCCCTTGCCTCTTCTAGGGAAAGAGTACCCTCTCCAGGCCTCTCTCTGCTGTCACAATCAGAGGGGTCTCCCCCATGAGAACTGCGTGCTGGAGCTGGGTTCTTCCTCCTGATCTCAAGGAGAGGGTCCCCACGGGTACAAGGACTCTCCCCCAGGGCAGCAGGCATGCACTAGGGCTCCCGGGCATCACACGGGTCATCAGAGGGGACACAATGCCTCTTTTCTGGCATGTATGGAGGTGCCCGCTCTGGGGGGGTCTAGCTCTGCCCTCTTTTGCACCATTACCCAGGTCTGTGACTCCGGCCAATTATCGTCTTTCCCAGAGCCGGCAAAGCGTGACATTTCCCTATTGGAAATGCCCCGCTATCTCCCCGAGCAGCCGGGAGCTGTCAGCTAGCAGCTGCTCTTCGTTCAGGCAGTAGGGAAACGTGGGGAGGGGGCCTCTGGAAAATGCCAGGAGCCCAAATGCACGCAGCAGATAGCGACCCTTCCTCCTGCGGGAGCAACAGAACCAGGATATGACAGTTTTGGACTGTCATGCGTGGGGATGGGGGTCTCCTACTGCCAAACGTTCATTTATATACGTGCACATCACAAGAATAACATGAATGCATGTGGTGAAATCACCAAATAACACAAAACCCTGAAGTTTAAAAAAGACCACCACCGAATTCATCTTTCCTCATTGACTTTGGTGAATCCAAAAGTGGGAGGGGACAGGAAACCCGAAGCCCCTCCCTCTCACCTGGTAGCCTGGCTTCGAGGCCTCAGGTTATCTGAATTTCATAAAACGCTTCCCTGGAAATATGCCTTGCGATTGAGAAAAATTGGTCGACAGAGATGTCTGCTCCAGAAACCACAGACTGTATGTAAAGAATGAGCATCCGTGTGGAGAGTTCGCTGTTTTAATCAAATAAAACCTACAACAAAGTTAATCTGACACATAGTTAATGAGATAATCATGGTTGCGCTTCATGGGAATTAGGCATTAATGGGAAGCAGTTTTTATAAATGATGGTAATTATATTGTTGCCTTTACTCAGCCAAAATGGAGAAGTTTTTTCTCTGCGTTGTGGTACTTCCCTTGAGTGAGCAGTCAGTCTTGGGTGATGAAGTTTCCTGTGGGTTTCTGTGTCATTTCTTCAGTGTCCCCACCCATGGGCCTCCACCCAGACCACAGGCAGACAACAAACTTTTCTTAAGCACCTATTCAATGCTGCTGGGTGAGATAAAACCCAGGTGGCCTGGCTCCACGGGGGTGGGGGGGGGGCAGAGCCACTGCCGGACAGCCAGCCTCCTGGCCTTGGCCTTGCCGGCCTCCGCTCCGGGCCTCTGAGATCCCTCCACTCTCTGGGGACACCTGGTACAAGGGCAGCTGAGGACAGCAAGGGCATTGGGCCTACCGGGACCTAGGCTGCCGTGGATGGGAGGCTGGGATCCTGGCAGCATGGGTCTTGCAGCCTCGTGGATCAAAGTCCAAATCCCAGCTTTCATGCTCAGGTTGTGTGACCCAGAGCATCATGAATCCCTGAGCCTTGAGATCCTCATCCCATGAATGGGGGAAAGAGTTCAGGGTCCTCAGAAGGATCAGGCGAGCCAATGTCTATGGAGGCCTGGTGGGTGGGGGAATCCCTGTCCCCTTCCCTGAAGGGCACAGAAGTGGCGGCAGGAACAACACCCAGTGTTGGAGAGCCAGGGCAGAGGAACTCAGTCAGGGAGGAAAGGAGAGAGGGCACAGAGCTTCCTGCTGAGCTTTGATAAGGGGGCATCCCGGGGGCATCGAAGGCCCCCTTTGAGAACAGCTAGGTGGTGGTCCAGGTTCATTCCAGTCTCCACATAAAGCCTGAAGCGCCCCCTTTCCTGTTCTCTAGGTTACAAAGGGGTTAAGCTCCCAGGTTCAGTCCACAACCCCAGGGTGCAGGGGGAGGGACGGGGTCAGCCAGCTGGAACCCCAAGTGGAAGGGAGCAGGGCATCCAAGACAAACTCCTGCCACCTGACCCCTTGCCCTCAGCCCGCCTGCTCTCTGTCATCACTAGCAGGGGACAAAGAGAGGTTGTGTGCAAAGGTACTTCATGTTCCTGTGGCTGGGGGCCAGCAGGGAGCTCTTGTCACCTGGCCGTGCTGGGGGTTCAGGGCAGAATCCAAACCACTAGAGCAGCCGGTGAATGTGGCAGGACCTGTCCATGGGGCCAGGGAGGGCAGAGTCTGCCACGAGACCTGGAGAGGACCTGTCCTCAGCTCCCTAAGGCCGGCAGGGTCACCAGGGCCTAGGGCCCTGGCCCTGACCATCTTCTCAGCCTGTGTCCAGGTGCATTGCCATCCTGGCTGCAAGAAAGCTCAAAGACCCAGAGTCACAGGCTTTAAGGTGGGCACACGCCTGGAATCCTAGCACTCTGGGAGGCTGAGGCAGGAGGATCACAAGTTGCAGCCCGGCTTGGGCTGCTTAGTGAGACCACGTCTCAAAAATTTAGTCTTTTGTTTTAAAAGTGCTGGGGATATAGCTTGGTGTGAAGATCTTGGATTCAATCTCCAGTACTGAAAAAAAATTTCACAGGTTTAGAATCAACTACATTTAAAGTTTTGTCCCAGCTATGCCTCCTTCCAGCTGTGAGTTTCCTCATCTGTGAAATGGAGCCACTCGTTGGGTCTGATACACATGTTCTGCCTCGCCTGCTGAGCACCTTTGCTGACTCGAAGGAGGGGCTGTCAGCACCAGCCCTTCACAATGACACTGTAAGTACAGTGGTGGTTTCTTCCAGAAATACCTGTTGAGCACCTGAGCCAGGCCAGGCATGGGGCAAGGTGCTCTTGGAGATAGGAGAGGAAGTAAGCCAAGCCTAGCCCCGCCTCTCCTGGATGACGTGCACAGGAGTAATTCTAACCCAGGTCTGTAAATGCTGGGTGACGTGGGAAGAGAGGACAGGAGAGGTGACCAGGTGTGCATGGAAGGCTTCTGGAGGAAGCAGCCTTTGAGCGAGGCCGAGTGGGTGGCCGGGAGTGCGGAGGTGGGTTAGGAAAGGAAGGATGGAAGGGTATGTGCGTTTACGGTACAAGGAAGTCTGTGTGGCGGCAGGGCAGTGTGGGGGGGGGGATGGGAGGGGACAGCTTGCCAGGTGAGGAGGGTGTTACTGTACACCAGACATGCCATCTGCCACTGCCTTGCTGGGTGACCGTGAGCCAGGCATTCTGTCTCTGAGTCTCATCCTGTCTATTTTCTCATCTGGAAAATGAAGGGCTTGAGCTGATTCATGGTCCCCATCTCTCCCAAAAATTTCAGTTACTCCCCCCCCCCCCACTTTTTTTTCCCCTCCAGCTTTCCTCCTACACATTCCAGGAGGCCTGAAGAAGTCACAGAAGGTTTTCAACCAAAGCTGTGACTATCACGCACAGGAGATGGAGCTGGGATGGGAAGCTGGGGGTGGTGAGAGGAGCCTCCTCTGGCTCCAGTGTTCACGGGGACATGGTGGGTGGGAGGACCGCCACCACTGTCCAGGAGGGCTATGCAGATCTGGCTAGTGGGGATGTGAAAGGAAGATGCTAGCAGGACCTGGAGATATGGCCTAGTGGTTTCCTGGGGTACAGGGAGGGGGTGTTGGAGATGATGGAGACTGTGGGCCAGACACATAGCCTAGATGATACAGCCAGGCCAAGGCCCAGACGGAGGGCACTCTGGCTCCATGGGGCGGGGAAGACTGGGCTGGTTTGAGCAGGTGGAGTGTGAGGTACCTCTGACACACCCAAGTGGAACCTGCAGCAGGGAGGAGAATTAGGAGCAGGAGCTGCAGATCTAGAGGTTGCTGGATGGGACCAAGACTAGAATCCCAAGTATGTGTTGTCCAGCGTAGAGTTGACCCTGTCCACCGGAACCTGCATCTGGGGGTGGCTTCAGGTTCCCCAACTATGGAGCAAGAGGAGGAGGAGGCTTCGAGAAGATGGAGAGGGGCCAAGGGGAACAGCTCTCCTCTGCACAATTTGCTTTACACTCCTCCAGAGAGTCAAGAGAGCAGCCTGTTCTCAAAAGTCTCCTTGCCAAAACACCTACCTAGTCTACATCCTGCCATTTACACCAGTCTCCCACCTCTGGCCCCTCTGGCTCCCTCATATGGTTATTAGCTGTGAATTCTGGTCTGCATTATGGGCTAGGCCGGTGGGAGGGGAGCAGAGGGGACTGGGGATGGGGCGGGCAGGGTCTTCAGACCGGGCTGAATCCTAGAGGCCACTTTCCTCATTAGTCTCTGGAGGAAGGTCAGGCGCAGGACAGTGCCGCTTGGTGACTGACTGATGCATTAGCCACTGGGACACAGGCAGGCCCACTAACCAGCATTACAAGGGATTTTTTTTTTTCCTCAACCCTCTCCCTGACCCTCACCTTACAAGGGGTCTTAAACGACCAATTATTGGTCCCCACTCTCCATCAGACCAGAAAAAGGAAGTAGGAAAAGACCTAGAGCTTTTTTTAAAAAACCTTTCAAAAGCCTACAGAAATAGAACATTTATCTGTGTGAAGGCTACACAGGCTTAACTAAAATGTCAAGTTTCTTTGCCGAAATTTTAACAGGAAACACAATAAATGTACATTTATTCAGTAATTATTAATTCAGGATTCCGTTTCATATAAAATGAAACCGTGACACGCTGCTCAGAAGCTCTGATTGGTTTTGCTTCATACAAAACTCAGCTCTTGAATTAATAATTACTGGATGAATGTTATCTGTTAGCTCTAAACTCTTCCCCCACCCTGTGAGAGTGCGTGTATATGTGTGTGCATGCGCGTGCATGCTTGTGCACATTCAAACACAAATGTATTGAGAGAGGCTACGGGGTTGAGATAATATAAAAAAGTAAAATGTTCTTATTTTACAGATGAGAAATTAGAGAATATGGGGTTTGACCTATAGAAGTCCACCTGGGGAGAGAGGGGTCATCAGCCGAAGTTCACGGCCGAACCCCAGACTTCCAGAGGACCCTGGGTACTTCCGATTGCTGGCAGGTCTAGGGTGTGGAGTCGCTGGGAGAAGAGGAAGAGTTAATGGTGCACCTTGAGGAGACAGCCAACAGGTGGTGGTAAGAGCAGGGGACCCCTGGGAACAAACAGTCTGCGGATTAGAGATTGAGCGAGGCAGGCAAACAGGTGCAGGTGACAGCCAGGAAGGACGGGCAGTCAGAGAGACAGGTGGAGGCAGAGACAGAGGAAGAGAGCAGATGGGACTCCTGAGACCCCTGAGGACTCTAGAGGTTGCTGGATGGGGCCAAGATTAGAATCCCAAGTACGTGTAGTCCAGCGTGGAGTCTTTACCTTACCCCCCAGGACCTGCATTCAGGGGTGGGCTTCAGGCTCCCCAAGTATGGAGCAAGAGGAGGCTTTGAGGAGGTGGAGAGAGGACCAAGGGGACCAGCTCTCCTCTTGACCCTGCTAGAGAGTCAAGAGAGCAGCCTGTTCTCAAAAGTCTCCTTGCCCAAACACCTACCGTCTACATCTACCATCCATACCCTGCCGTTTACACCAGTCTCTCCCACCTCTGGACCCTCCAGCTTAGCTCTGAATTCTGGTCTGCATTATGGGCCAGAAGACGCTGCATATGTTAGATCTCACAGGGTCCAAACTCCAGTCCCTGTCCCACCTTCTGCAGGGTTACTCAACCCAAGAGGATCCTGAATGGCTGAACCAGAAAAGTCTAAAAAGAATACCTTGGCCCCAGGCAGATGTGGCCTCAGACTCAGAGCCTCAGAGGCCCACACTTGGCGGGCAGGGTTGCCCTTTGACAAACCCTGTGCCCACTCTCCGCATTCCCCCACCTTCTTCCCCTCCTCCTGGGCAAGATGTAGTAGACAGTCACTTTGTTTCACAGGGCCTGCCCTGGAGCTTCGCTTCAGAGCCATCCTCACTAAAAATTCCTCCTCCAGCAAATCAATGGCAGCCCAGGCCCTGCAGGGAAAGAGCGCTGGGCCAAGCGTTCAAAGTTCAGGGCTCCAACTCCCTGACCCTCAGATCCTGGGGGCTGTAAAACCATCCTTACTCAGAGTAAAGGTCTCCGTCCCCGGGATGAAGGCCTGGCTGGCTTTGTTTTGTTGCCTGTGGACTCACTGTGAGGGGCCCGGGCGCCGCCAGCCACAGGCTGCTGGCTGAGCGAGGCAGGGGCCTGGCAGCCTCTCTCCTCTGCCCTAGTAGGGCAGTGGGCACCTTCCCTGAGCCCTCTGGTCCTGTGCTTGGGCAGCAAGCTGGCACCTTTGCAAGGAGTGGCTGGGCATCCTGCCCCCCCTAGGGACTGGCCCAGGCTTTCTCGTTTAGCCAGAAAGTCCAGCCTTTGAAGGATCCAGGGCTGAGAGGGGCCTTTTCTAGGCTGCCAGGGAGCTGTTTTTCCAGCTTGGCTGTATCAGTGGGCCCTGTGGGTGGCTTCCCTGGCCTTTGTTTTTGGGCTTTTGAAAAAGGAGTTGGCCTATGGCCACCTCTTCAAAGATGAGACTCCAGCCCCTCATCTAGGCTCTTGGGAAGAAAGCACATTTTAAGTCAACTCTATTGAGGTGGGACTTACATATGCCAAGATACAGACCCATTTTGGGAACCCTGGTCAATGAGTTGATAAATGTATGTGCTGTGTACCTACCACAATAATCAAGGCAGAGCATCTCTACCACCCAGGAACCGCCTCAGTCACCTCCTTTCCTGGCTCCAGGCAACTTTGTCTCACCACCGATTGGGCTTATTTGTTCTTTTGAACTAACTTCTCTCTCCCTCCCTTTCTCTCTCTTGCACTAGAGATTAAACCCAGGTTCTTCACACTAAGATAAACCCTCAGTCCTTTTTTAAATTTTGAGACAGGGTTTCATGAAGTAGCTGAGTTACCAAAGCTAGGCTAAGACTTGCAATTCTCCTGCTTCAGCTTCCCAGATCCGATACTGGGGTGAATCTCTAAGTGATAATTCTGTCTTGACTTTTCACTCAGCTTAATACTTCCGCGATTCCTCCCTGACACCTGTCAGTAGCTCCGTGTTTTCACTGCGGCATGGTGCTGGGCTCCATGGAATCATGTCGCTAGGACACAGACCTCAGCTTGCTCGTTGGCCCACCAGCATTTAGACTTGGGGTTACTCCTAGTTGTGGCAGCAGTGAATTAAGGACCTGTGCCATTTGTGTATGTGTGTTTCGTTTCTTTTTTTCTTAGTAAGGAGAAGGAGGGAGTGCTGGTCATATAGTTGAGTGCACCTTTCACCTTTTTAAGAAACCCCCTGCTGGGGCTAGTGGAACAGGTCTGTAATCCCAGCACTCTGGGAGGCTGAGTTCAGGAGGACTGCACGTCTGAGCAAGGTTGCGAGACTCTGTTTCAAAATTAATAATAAAAATGGCTGGAGAGGCAGCTTAGTATGGAGGCCCTGGCTTGATCGCTGGTACCCCTGGCACCCCCCAACACACAAAAAGAAAGAGAGGAAGTGCGAGACTGTTTCCCAAATGGTTGGGCCATGTCGCATGTTCAAAGGATGGCCAGGGAGGACTTCTGAAATAAAGCCTTTCCTCGCCCAGCATCCTGGTCTCTTCTCTGCTGGGCATTGCACGGGGGTTTTGGCGAGGCTGCGTGGCGCTTGTGGCAGCGTGTGTACGTGTGCGGGGGTAGCGGGGGACGGACGGACGACTTTTGTCAGCAGAAGACATCCATTCACCCTCTTCCCGCTCTGAGCGGCTGCTCAGGGATGAGGCGAAAGCTGAGCAGAGCAGGGCTTACGGGTCTATTTATACCTGAGTTTAAGCAGATACAGTGTCGGCGAAAACACTATAATTATTTTCCTCCTGCTCATTCTTACCATCTCCTGAGAATGTTTTTAAACAGAGCTCTGCCACACTTGCAGCCTAGTGCCGTTCCCTGCCGGCCGCCCTCTACCTCCAGCATGGCCATTTCGCCTGGTGACCCGGAAATGGAAGGCCTTTTTTCCGGGTCCTCCCAGGTCGTTGGCCCTGGCGGATCCCCTGCGTGGGTGCGGGGTGCAGCAGATGAGCGACTCTGTATTGCTGCCCTCAGAGTCCCACCCTGCTCTCGCCCCCTCCCTACTCACTGGGCCACCTCGCCAGTCAGTCCCCAGAGAGCTTGTGTCCGGACACCTTGCCACCTGCAGGGAAAGCACAAGCAGCAGGAGGAATCCGCCTTTCCAGCAAGCGCTGAGGAGGCCCAGGCTCCCGGAACTGCACCCGGCTGAGCGGCTCCTGGCCCACTCCTGCTTTACGGTTTTTTGGGCTGGGCTGACAAATGGTTCCTTTAGGATAAATTACTATCTTCTTCATGGTGAGACGTTCGGGATGTAATCTCTTACAGATGTCAAGACACCTAAGAAACCATCTTTCCCTTTTCAGGAAAGCTCCTCCCAGGTGCCAGGTAGCACTTGGCTGCTGTACTGTTCCATGCCTCAGATCACTAGTGCCATACACGTGAGACTCGCCAGGTCCCGGCAGGCTTTGGTCATTTACTTTTTAAAAATGGTGCTGACGATCGACCCCAGGACCTTGCATACTAGGCTAACTCTTTACTGTCAAGCTACATTCCCTGCAGTTCCAGTATGTTTAAACAATAACGGAGCCCTGGATGACCAGAAGTTTGACTGGGGTGATAAGCCTGTGATGACAACATTTATGTCATCGAGACATTTAATCCCGTCTTGTTATAATTTGTATTTATTTTATTCAAAGATTCAAAATAGCTGTGAGTGCTGAACTGGATACAGGTAGCTGTCTTACTTTGAGTAGGCTTAATCTAAATCTGACGTGACTAATAGGGTAGTCACCCGTTAGCTACATGTGACCATTTAAATTTAAGTTAAAATTGATTTATTAGTTCCTTCAATGCTCCAGCCACATTCTTACAACCGCGGAAAGCTCTGGTAGGTAGACTTGTTTAGACACTTAGCCTCATACACAGTAGCAGCTTTTTCTCTTAGAACATATTTTCTCACTGTCTACGTGTAGGCCTTCTTTCAGCTGGGCCTTAAAGAAAAAAAAATCTCAAAGATACAAATCCTGATCAAGATGCATCGGCCACTTCAGAATGATGCAGGATTTAAGAAAGTAGAATACAAGGATTTAGAGGAGCGGCGTACCCGTGAGGGCACAAGACAGACGAAGCCCACTATGACCGTGACAAGAGAATTGTAAATCCCCGTGGGAGTTTGAAGGAGGGGTGGCTACTAGTGGGTTCTTAAAAATCATTACAGAAGCAGTTCTTTGGACTGGGCCTTGAAGGGTACATAGAAGTTTTCCATGGACATTCAAAGGGAACTGCCTGTCCATAGTCCCTAAGGTGCACAGACCTCAGTGTGTTCGGGATTGCTTTAGAGCTACATGGCAGGAAGGCTGGAGGTTAGATTGGTTAGATTATGAAAAGTTTATGTCATGCTACGGGAGGTCTAATGTATCCGGAGGAGCCGTCGCAAGGCTTGCAAGCAGGGTGAGACAAGGCGACGTTTGCACTGTATGATGGTCACTTTGGAGATGATGAGATGGGTCACACGGGGAATACCAGCTAAGAACACTACAGGATAATTCAGGTGGAAATGGAGTCATGGTAAGCAACAGCCTGTTCAGTTGGGGTGGGGAGGTGGGGCGGTGGCATGGCTCTTTTTCCAGGTCCCTGGTCCAGTTGGGTGAAAAGGAGCACACCCTACGCCTGGGACATTTGGGGGCAGGAGCAAGGGCTTCTGCGATTAATTTCATTCTGTGAGCTCTTGATTTAAGACGTTCCTACTGTTAATACGCAAGCTGGCTGGTTTCTGGAAGGTCAAGGATGCCCACCCCGATTCCTTCCAAATGATAAAGAGTAATTGCTCTTGGAGACCTCAGCTTCCTGTGTCAACAAGGAAGAATTGATCAAGAATTCTCCAAGGAAGGCTCGGGGCCCGAGTTTATGACACAGAATGCACAGCTGTGGGTTGTCCCGCCGTCTACTGGGCTTATTTATAATTCTAATTGTGCCCTCCAGGAAGAGCAATCACTGATCAGCCCAGTTACAAATTCAAGTTAATAAAATGAAGAGACAGCAATGAATGGTCCACACGAATGACGATCGCCCCAACAGGAGCCTGCAGTGGCCATGGCGCTCCAGCTGCCCCATTTCCTCGTTAAGACGCCTGTAGTAAAATGGGCCTGGTGGCTCAGGCCTGTGATCCCAGCACTCTAGGAGGCAGAGACAGGAAAGCCACAAATTCAAGCCCAGCCTGGGCAATTTAGTAACTTAGTGAGATCCTGACTTCAAAGGGTTGGGAATGTATTCAATAGCTCAGTATAAAGGCTTTGCATCACTCCCCAGTTAAAAAAGAAAGAAAGAAAAAGCTTACAGTGGCACTTGTCTCCCTCCTGGCCCATGCCATCAGCTTTTGTCCCAAGCCGGTTCAGTTGACCTCTTCTGATCCCTTACTAGGGGCATTAAGTTTCAAGTTTCCCAGTGTGAGCAACACACCACATCCAGTCTGCCCACTCCCACTCGGCCCTCTCCCTGCCACCTTTGCCTTTCCAAGGAGCCACAGCGGCTATCTGCGCCATTATGCCAAAGGAAGCTGCCCTGAGCAGAGTCTCGAGCCTCCAGAGGACGACTGGAGAACCCGACTCCCTCTCCTCTCTCCGCAGCTCCCGTAGCTGCCTGCGCCGTCTCTTCCTTCCCAGGACCTTTCTGTCCACCACCATCCTCGCCACAGCTGGGCACGTCCACTCACCCTGGAAGTCCAGAGAAGGGCTCTACCTGCTGCGGGTGTCCCGATGCCCCAGCAGGCCCGGCCGCTGTGCTCAGCAGCTCAGGCAGCTTCCACACAGCCTCTGGATTTCGCTGACCCTGGTCATTCCTTTCTCTTTGTGAAGAGAGGAGACTGAAGAGGGGAAAAGGGCACGATTCTGTCCCTGCAGGCCCTGCTGTCTGGGCCCTTGGCGCCTGTCGCTACCTCCCTCTGTCTCATGAGACTTGCCTCCCGCTGGTACAATCAGAGATGGTCAGTCTTATTCCTGGTGGTCCATAGCACACCTGGTGGGAGGCTGGGGGAGGTGGAGTTGTGCCACATAGGAAGGTACCCTGCCCAGAGTCCTCTAGCCTTTTTGCCATCTCTTGAACACACGTCACATGCATCCCCACTCATGAGACTGTTGGCAGTCATCCCGTGTGCCCTGGCTTGTCCTTGTCACATGTCGCCCAGCTCCAGCCTCTGCTTCCCCAGGCTCTTTGAACTAGGTGTTTTTGTCCAGTCTCACCACTGCCCAGTTTCCCAGATAGGCATCTATCTGGCTCACCCACAGGATACCCAGGCTCAGCACTGCCTTTCTAGAGAAGCTATGCCCTGACACCCACCCTGCCAACATAGCGTCCCTATGGGGCTCACAGGTTGTGCTCTGGAGAAACCAGACCGGACAAGCCCAGTGAGAGGTGGTAGAGTGACTGAAAGAAACCAAGGAGGCCTCCAGGGCTGTTGATGCCAGCGAGGGCAGATGTCAAGACGTCACCGTCAGACACCGGGGACTCCAGTTCGGTAGGTGCCCCACCAGCCCTGTGTATTGTAATGACTGTTTACCTGCCTGGCTCTCCCACTGGACTGTGAGCTCTGCAGTTGGGCTACATCTGAGTCGCTGCTGCATCCCTGGTGTACATTCTGGTTCTCCAAACTGGTTGAACAAAGAAATAGATAAATAAACGACTCCTTCCTCCTGGAGTCTCATGGTTTACGTCATCTGCACTCACACAGGTCCAGGTGGGAAGCTTTTGGGTCATCACATCTTATTGATTCTGTCTCTTAAAACACTTCTCCATCCAACCGACTGTGTTTTCCTTGCCTGGTCAATTCCAGTCGCCTTGGATTGGCTTCTTGGCTCGGGTCTTGACTCTCTTCTACCTCTCCGTCTTCCCCATCACTCACAGGGTAATACGAATCTAATCACATCACTGCTTTGTTCACATGCCTCCAGTAACTCTCCATTCTTCACAAAATGAAGTACAATTCTGATCAGACCCTCCTGAGCAGGCCCAGCCTACTGCCTGATGCTTCCTTTTATGGGCTTTGAGAGCAACCACTCAGAACTTCTCACTATTTCTCAAGTACCTTATTCTTTTTCAACCTCCACATTTTTCCAAAATGGCAAAATTCTAACTCCTCTGCAAAAATGTCTCCCCTCAACAAATCCAGCTCTTGTCAACTGATTGGAATTCTACCTGTTCTTTAAGACCCAGCTAAACTGTCATCTCCTCTATGACTGCTATGAAGTCATTGGATTGTTGTCAAACATCCCTTTCGGACCTTGTGTGGTGGTGCGCACTTGTAATCCCACCACTCTGGGAGGCTGAGTTAGGAGGCTTGCAAGTTCAAGCCAAGCCTGGGCAAATTAACAACTTAGCAAGATCTTGTCTCAAAAAAAGAAAATGTTGAGATGTATAGCTCAGTGCAAAGGCTTGTCATTCAATCCCCAGTTTTGAAAGAAAACTTCTTTTTTCGGCTCTGTCTCAGTCTCCTTTCTGTTGTTCTCACAGAATACTAGAGTCTGAGTTGTCTATCAAAAGAAGAGGTTCATCTTGGTTTCAAGCTCTGGAGGCTGGAAAGACCAAGGTTGGGCAGCTGCATCTGATGAGGGCTTCATGCTGTTTCCATCTAGTCAGTGGAAGGACAAGCAGGGGCATGCAAGGGACCAAAGGAGACCAAGTCCCTGGAGAGTCAACCCATGCCCAAAGAGGTGTGAATCCATCCATGAGGCTTCCACTTCCATGATGAGACACCTGTCACCAGGCCTCACCTCCCAGCATTTCCACACAAAGAAGGAGGTTTCCAACACAGGAGCTCTGGGGCGGGGGGGGGGGGGGGGGGGGAGAAGACATACGCAAACCATAGCAGATTCTTATACCTTCCACTTGCCCCTGGCACAGTGGAAGAGCTACAGCCCTGCAGCCCTCTGTTCCATGTCATGAGCACCTGAGCTTCAGGGGGGTAGCATCTGCATCATGATTACCTCCATATATCCAAAGCCAGCTGAGAGCATTATGCATGGTGAGGAAGGCAGTATACAGTAGGCTGTGTGACCTTGGGCAGGTGATTTGCCCTCTCTGTCTCTCCATTTGCTCTTTTATGAAGCTGTCATGACAATCATGCCTGCCTGAAGATTGTTAGGCACTCAATGAGTTGCTACTCCTAACGCAAGTAAAACATTGCTTCTCATGTATTTATTAAGTCCTCAGTAAATATCAGCTACTGTTATTAAGTGTGATTATTTGGCCCTCTGTGAATGTTTTTTGGGTGAATGAGAGCCTGCAGATTTGAGCAAGGCAATTTTTTCCCCATCCATTTGGGACATTCAGCTGTGTAATCCTTCTCAAGTCTTTAAGACGGATCCCTGTGCCAAAATGACCCAAATTGGCAGTGCTTTGTCTTGCTAGTGGGTAACAATTCACCAGTTCTTCAAATTGAACAGCAAATGTTTGGTGAGGAGTGATGATTATGGGAAGTTTATGATACTTGTGAGATGAAGGAGAGGAAAGGGCTTATTCCAAAGACCCTACTTACCTTTGAGAGTGGTGATTTTTCTGCTGCTAATTTATGAAGAAACAGATGGTGAAGAGACCCTGTTTGGGGTTGTCCCTGAAATGGAAGCAGGTTTCTCTATCCAAAAGACTTTGAAGACAATGGAATCCTAATCATTTCTTTAGGGAACGATCATGATTTTGACCTTAGTTCCAATTTTGATCCTGATATTATATTAGTAAGATCCTGATAGCTACATGAGCCTTGCTGATCTATAGTATGGAATGAACTTCCATCTCAAGGGGCCGTTGTGAGGCCGAGATGAGATGAAATTATGTACATACTGCCACTTACCCAAAGTAATACATTGTGATTATAGCTGTGAATAAACCCAGGATCTGGATCCAATTTGAAACTTATGCTGTCCCTAGATGGCCTTCTGTCTTTGATACGCATTCATGGCTGGGACAAAATACCAGACATCCATAACTTAAGGGAGGAAAGATTTATCTAGTTCACAGTTTCAGAATGTTTCACACAGTCCGTTCATGGGCAGCTGGCAACTGTAGAAGCCCATGGCAGAGGCTGGAGAGCTGCTTATGGCACTGCAGACAAAGCTGGGTGAGGGAGGAAGTAGAGAGGATGTCGGAGACTCAGGCAAGGCCAGAGCTTTCCCAGGAAGAGAGTGCAGCAATGTTTCTTCTTCCTTCAGTTAGAGCCGTCATTTGGACCCCATACCCAGGGTGGGTGCCCCCTTCACCTTATGGCCCGCAAATCAATAACACAGGCCTAAAAGCTCTTCCCTGATGGTCCCCCAATTTCAACAAGGTGACACAATCCTTTCATCTCAAACCCCAAGCACCTGTCCCTTCCAGCCAGGCCCTATCTCCCCACAGCACATGTCTCCACAGATAGCATAGATCCATTATCCCCAAATTCATGAGGCTTGCCCCCCCCAGGGGATACTTCAGATTCAAACCATAGCACCTGCTAAGCAGGAGTAACAGGGTTAACACTGAGCAGCTATGTCCTTATATTTTAGAGGGCAAATGTTTTTAACAGGATATGTATTCTAGGAGAAAAATTTTATTAATGGCTGAGGCGGGAAGGGTAAAGAATTAAAACCACAATAATTTGCCAAGTGTGGTGGGACTTATCTGTAATCCTACCTACTTGGGGGAAGCTTTACAAATTCTAAACCAGCGTGGGCAACTTAGTGAGACCTTGGGTCACAACGTAATACAGGGACAACCCCGCTCAGGACCACTCTGGATAGTGGAAGACTTTACTCCTCTCTCCTTTGTTTTGTTTTTTTTTTTTTTTAAAGATTAAAAGGTGCCTGTATCTCTTGAGGACCTTCTTGTGGAAGGGCAAAAGGTAGAGTGTGTTGAATTTCCCTTTAGAAGGGTGACTTTTCCACTGTAACAAATTTTCCAGCTCCTAAGGACATTTGTCTGTTTCTGAGGAAAGAGCCCTTGTGGCCCAACCACCTGTTCAAGGTTCCATCGTTCAACGCTATTGCACTGGGAATTAAGTTCCTGACATGAGAGCTTTGGAGGACAAATTCAAACCATCATAGCCAGCAAGCCTTACATCATGCAGAGACACAGGCTAGAGTCCTGCTTCTATCCCAGATCAGGATGGAAAGTCACGGAAGCTTGTGAGCGTAGAAATGATCTGATGGCCTTGGGAGTTTGGGCAGCTCACTCTGGGGCCACATGAAAGATGGGTTGGAGATCAGGAATTACATTGAGAGGAGGCTATACCAGAAATGCAGGTGAAACCTTCTCACTTGGAGCCACACAGAGGCCACAAAAGAGATTCCCCAATCTAGAGCCATATGCAAATTGATGAATAACAACCCGTGCTATTGTAGGTGCTATTTAAGAAGGGATATCTGAGCTGGGGGCATAATTTAGTGGTTAGAGCACCTGCCTAGTGTGTGCTAAGGCCCTGGGTTTGATTCCTCAGTACCACAAAAGTTGGATGTGGTGGCCCACACCTGTAATCCCAAGATTTGGGAGGCTCCGGCAGAGGGATTGCCATGTGTTTGAGTCCAGCCTGAGCTAAGAGTTGAGTTCAGGACCAGCCTGGACTACAGAGTGAGACTCTGTCTTTTAGAAAGAAAGAAAGAAAGAAAAAAAGAAAGAAAGAAAGAAAGAGAAATAAAAGAAGAAAGAAAGAAGAAGTAGTTTCTGCACATTTCTGATGCACCAGGCTAGGGCATCTATGAGAGATGTCCTATCCAGCGAGGGCACAGAACACGGGTCCAAAAGATTGCATCCCCAGATGTTAACATGGGTTAAGTCTGAGTGGTAGGATTATAAGTGAGATTTGTATTTTTTCCTGTCACAAATGAGTTTTTAAATGTTTTTAAGAGAATTAAACAAATAATTAAAAAGTCAACTCAAGAAATTTTGACAGAGAGGAACTGGAGGAGCCCAGGCAAAGCACTACAAGTGGCTCATTCAGAGGTCTAGATTCAGTTTGAGGATGAGATTCCGGGGCAAGGTAAAAGACCAATCTCCCCTGATGAGGGCTCAGCCAGGAGTCTGAGCCCCTCATTTTTGGGGTGCCAGCACACTCAAAATGAACGGACCTCCTAAGACAGGGGATGTCATGCCAGCCAGGCAGTTGGAGAGGGATGTGGAGCTCATGCTCCCTGCACAGACAGATTTTCAGTAGGAGGCTGCAAGACACGCAGGGAAAGATTGTGTAACCGAGTTGTGGGGAAGCAGAATAGTGGCCTATTGTTGGAGGCTTGATAAACAAATCGGGAGCGTTCATCTTGGGGGTGTGGGCCTGAAACGCGTTCCAAGACAGCTTAATGATCCATCACAGGTCCTCTCCTGGGAGTGAGTCACCGGCACATTATATTAACCCGGTTCAGCCTTCATTGCCCCGCGCCTGCAGCGGGCGGCTGAGATACCAGCCTCCACCGTGCCGCTGCCGATAAGGCCTAGGGCCGGACAAAGGGGCAGATAGGACGCCCGCGTCATCCATCATCGCGGGGCAGGCGGCCATCTCCTTCGTTTCTCGTATTCAGGCTTGCATAATTAGGCACCTGCTGGAGGTGAACGTCTTCCCCGCTGACTGGGGTAATTCTGCAGGGCTTGGCGGCGGCGGCGTGGGTGGACAGCTGCTGGAGCTGCCCGGGGCTGCTCCGTACAGCAGCCCTGTCTGTGCTTTTGCAGAAGTGCGTTAAGGAGGCTGCTAACCGGCGGCCTGGGGATCGGAGCCAAACGCAGTCTTGTCAAACATGGAAGCAAGGAACCACCGGGAGACACGGAGGAGGTGGCGAGCTTTTGCACACGGCTCTGCTTTTCAGCTCTGGGTCCACGCCGCAAAAGCCGTGGGCTATTGAGCAAATCCTTCAACTCCTAGGAGCTGCAGTTTCTCTGACTTCAAAATGGTGGGAACGAGCTGAGTATGGTGGTCCAGGCCTGTAACCACAGCATGCTGCAGGCCCAAGCTAGAGGACCCCAAGTTTGAGCCCAGCCTGGGCAAATTAGCGACTTAATGAGATCTTGTCTCAAGTCAAAAAATAAAAATTGGCTGGGGATGTAGCTAAGTGCAAAAGCCCTAGTTTCTCTTTCTCTCTCTCTCTCTCTCTCTCGCTCTCTCTCTCTCTCTCTCTCTCTCTCTCTCCTTGAAACTGTGTCTTACTCTGTAACCCAGAGCCCAGGCTGGCCCAGAACCCACTATGAACTCCAGGCTAACCTTGAACTCACAGCAATCCTCCTTCCTCAGCCACCCGAGTGCTGGCATTACAGGCATGCGCCACCATACCCAGCTTGTGTGGTGCTGGGGAATTGAACTCAGGGTCTTGCGCTTGCTAGGCAAGCGCTTTAACCGCTGTGTCATTCCTCCAGCCTCCAAAAGTCCTAGTTTCAATCCCCAGTACTGGAGGAAAAAAAAGAAAGCAGGGACATAGAGCGGAGGGTGTGTTCTGGGCACTGTCTGAAGGCCGCTTTATAGATCTATTTACTGTTCCGTCAGCAACAAACCAAGACAGGGCACAGGGTAGGTACTATTATTATTGTCCCCACGCCCCAAAAGGGGATAAAGCAAGCATGCCTGGGGAGCTAACAGAATTACCTGAAGCCTGATGTGGGGTCGGCAGGGGAACCTAGGTACTCCGCCTCTAGAGGCCATTGGATTTTTTAAAAAATTAATTTAATTAAAAATTTTTTGGTGGGGATCAAACCCAGGGCCTTGTGCGGGCTGGGCCAGCGTCCAACCACGGGCTACACTCATGCTCGGAACCACTGCCCTGCACTTTCGCCATCAGAACAAATGCTTTACAAACAGAAGCAGGTTTGTTCCTTCCCACCGCGAGGGACATTTCCAGAGTGTCGCTCCGCTCAGACATGTTTGCTGTTGCTAGGGCCTTAACGCAGGGAGGGGGCGGTGCCCTTGTCTGCTCTGTAGGATGGACCCAAGCCACTTCTCAGAGCCATGTGAGATGAGGTGATGAAATGACTCCTGGAGTTCAGGGGGCTCATAAACTGAAGAGCCGGATCTGAGCTGGAGACTCATCTGATTCCAACTGTTTCAGCCTTGGGCTCCTCAGACTTTAAGGAGAAGCTAAGTATTCTGGTAGTTAAGAGCCAATTTTTGTTACTTTCTAGTTGTGTGAGAATTGGCAAGTAATCTTACCTGCCAGCTTTTGGAGATGACAATAGGATGTATACAGCAAGGTGCGCATGGGTTAACACAATTGAAACAGAGTAACAGGTGGGACCTTCGCTGGGGTCCTTAAAGCAATAGCTCTCTTCCCAAGGCACAACAGATTTAATTCAAGGTTTGCCTGGCTCGGGGCCACAATATCCAGTGGTTAGGAAGATGGACAGTGTGGTAGTCTTTGCTCCGGCAAGGCCCAGCAGGGAGCCGGCAGTGATGGAGGCCCGTGGGAATTGAGGCAAAGGGCCTGGGAGGGCCAGACAGAGGAGTTAGATTGGACTAGAGGGTTGTGCTGGGGGCCAGGCGCTGGGGTCACACACAAAATAGAGAGTCTCGTAGCATGCAGAGGGTGGCAACAGGGCAGTTAGCTGAGGGTCTAGCAAGGATCAGGCGGCACGTAGGAGAGACACAGCCGCCGGCCAGGAGTTAGGACAGGGAACACACCGTGTAGGCTGGGGAGGGGCTCGGTAGCAGGAGAATCGAGATTTGTGTGAACATTAATTGAGTCAGGACTCTGAGGGAGGCACTTACCTCAGACACAAAAATTTAATGGAGGGCCCCAAGACTCAATCAAGACAAATAATATTTTAACGTGATATTTAAAAACAATGCAAAAAGCCCATGGTAAACAAAACACCAACATTCCCATAAAGACAGAGCCTGCATTACCAATTTTTCTTGTTGCCTCAGTAGGAGCAGCTGGGCAGCTGAGGTCACACCTGGGAGCCGTGGCCGTGAGTCTGACTGTGGGCTCCTTGGGTGCTGAGGTCCCTGCACACCTCGGGTCTGTCGACTCTCACCTTCCTAAGGCTCACACACAAAGACATGCCAGCTCCAGTGAGCTTCTCTTGGCTCCAGCAGCTGACTCACTGCTCATGTGGGGCCAGGAAAGGCTGAAACAGGCTACTGGGTATTGGCCCGTATGAGACCCCAGAAAAGGGGGCGCCTGCAAAGTTCCAGGCAGAAATCAGCCACCAGGTAAGCAGCCAGAGACCAGAGAAAGCTCTTTTGGTTTTAGTTTGTTTGTTTGTTTTGTTTTGTTTTTTTGGTTACACTGGAGATAGAATCCAAGACCTTTGCACTGAGCAGCATTCCAAACTCTTTTTTTTTTTTTTTTTTTTTGAGACAGGGTCTCACTCTGTAGTCCAGGCTGGTCCCAAACTCACTACGCAGCCCAGGCTGGCCTCTGACTCATGGTAATCCTGCTGCCTTAGCCTCCCGAAGGCTGGGATTATAGGCATGTGCCACCGTGCCTGGCTTATGTGGTGTTGGGGAATTGAACTCAGGACCTTGTGTTTGCTATACAAGCAGTCTAACCACTGTGTTATTCCTCCAGCCCCCCAAACCTGTTTAAGTTTTTATTTTGAGACAGGGTCTTGCGAAGTTGGTAAATTGCCCAGGCCAGGGTTAAATTTGCAATCTACCTGCCTCAGCCTCCCAGAGGGCTGGGACCACAGGCATGTGCCCCCCACACCTGGCTCAGGAAATGTATTTTTGTCAAAGGTTAATGGAGGCAATGGGTCAGACTGTCAGCAGCAGTTGGAAAATGCGACATTTAGCAGCAGTGACAGAGAGTGTGAAACAGGTTTTGCTTCCTTGGTGGGGACACAGTTCTACAGCTTCCATTTGTGACAGCGACTAATCTCATGATATGACCTGTGGACAGCTCGGGACAGGCCAGAGCAGGGAGGGTTGGACCAAGGCACTGGGCAGATAGAAGTGGGTAAGAGGTTAGAACAGGGAGGCGGGGATTAATGCAGATAAAAGTTTAGGGTAGAGTTTGGCTCAAAGTGCAGCCGTCCCAGGCTGCTATTGATGGCAATGAAGTTGACAGGATTTTGGCAGCCAGGATTTGAGGTTCAGGGACCGGGATTCAGTTTCTCTCACAAGTAACCAGACTGGGATTTGATGCTTTATTGTTTTCCCTCATCAATCTGGCAACTAGAATTGCCAAATTTCAATTTAGTCAAGCAAGACAATTCAAACAACTCAAAACACGATCACTTGCCATCATTGTGAATTCATAAATGGAAAGCCACCTTATCACCAAGAGTTAAGCATACGTAATCTCAGACTCAAGAGCCATAAAAATTAGAAATGAAAATGAACTTTGCAGGAAGTTCACTTATGGTCTTTTACTCAGTTTGCAATTCATACGGAAAAATTTTATCATGGAGCAGGCTGGCGGGCAGAGCAGAGTTTAAGATGCCTGTCCACTGGGACTTGGGTTACCTCACGGGGCTTGAGCGCTAGGAGCATGGCAGAGGCTCAGTGTCAGGTGTAAGGTGCTGTCCTGGCCCTGAGCATGGTCCTAACCCAACCCACCCTCACCCTCACAGCTGGTCCCACTAGCATCTGCTGCAGGCACTTTAGGTCGCTGGTGGGGGTGACAAGCAGCTCCACCTGTGTCCACTCCATTCCAGGGTCAGTGGGGTCCTCACCCACTCACAACCCTTACCTTGATCCTTGGACATGACATCTGAACAAGCTCTCACCAACGCGACCAGTGACACTCTTCAAGGGCTTTGGCTGGATCCTGCTCCTGCCTATCTTTGAGCGGACAGCTCGCTTGTCCCCACACAGACCCCTTGGCCTCGCACGCCTTCCCTGAACGTCGGTCCTCGGATCAGCCTTCACAGCCACTGCAGCTCCCGTGAGCCCCCCACCCACCCAGCTGCAGCTTCCATGAGTCCCACTCAGCCTTGAGGGAGCTCAGAGGAAGGCAGACCAGCGTTTCCACCCTTTTGTGTTGTTTTCTGAGCTCTATCCCTTCAATCTCCATTGACCCAAGGATCAGCGGGCACTCTGGCCCCTCACCCTCCTCCACATCTGTCTCAAAGGAGGCAAGACCTTTCCTCACAGACAAGTATCTCCTCCTCCCTGCTGAGATAAGGCTGCCCTTCTTGTGCTATTGTCCTTAATTTATTGGTGCTTTTTTTCCTGTAGCATTGGTTTGGCCTTGGCCACCCAAGGTTGTTTAAGCAAAAGGCCAGGAGAAAGGAGAAAACAAAGAACCACTGAATTCTCAAAAAAAATCATTTTTAATGATTTAGTACCAGTGATGAAATTTCCCAGGGAGAAAGTACAGAAATAGAGGAGGGTTGGGGGTGGAGATCTCTCAGGCTGACAGTCTGGACTTCACGGTAAGTGTCACTGACAGTGCTCACACTTCCTACTGGGCCAAGGAGTTTGGTGCTGTGGCCCTACAGGGGACCCCCGAGCCTGTGCTCTGACCAGGGCAAACTCTAATGTGTCCGGGACCATGTTTCCCTGAGTCAGTCTGTAAAGTTCAATGAGTCTACGTGTGTTTACTTAGTTTTGATTCTTTAATTATAAAGGTAGAACTGGGTGTGGTGGCACGTACCTATAATCTTAGTGCTCTGGGAAGCTGAGGCAGGAGGAATTTCCATCCAGAAATGATCTGGGTCCACACGCACGCACGTATCACTAGGTGTACACACAGCCTGCCTCACAGCTGTGGAATGTGCGGCCTTCTGAGACAAGACTCTCTGTTTTATTAACATACTTTAGTTTTCTAGCACCAAGAAAGTTTTGTTGATCTATCTACCTGTTTATTTATTTCTGAATATATTCACTTTTTTTTCCTCCAGAGATTTAAAAAAGAAAGAAATGGAGCTGGCATGATTGGATCAGAGAACTAACTACACATCACTGTCCTGAGCGTCTGTTTGATACTGCAGACACACTGGTGGCTCAAAACGCTCAAGGGTAGCAGTGCTTACACCCGAGCAATCGGCAACAGCTACAAACCAGGGCTCCAATCTCCCCCTTCCCTCGTACGGCACACCACTGGACCTGGTGGCCTGGTGCCCAGTCTGCCGGCTCAAGAGGAGCAGCCCCCTGGCAGCCTGGGGCTTGCTGGGCTCTGGAGCCCAGGGGCTTGCTGGAGGCTGGGAGGCCACCCCGGGGGCTGGCCATCATCGCCACTGCCGGATGCAGAACGAAGCAGTGTCGGATGCTCCAGCCCAAGCCAGAGGATCCCAGGTGACCCCAACAGAACCACCCAAGTAGCCAACATGCAGGATTGCAAGAAACAAGCCACTGTGGTCTGCTGTGGGCGTGTGGCGGTGGCCAGATGAGCCACCTCCAGCAAGGGGGACATGGCTGTCTGGGAAGCTGCCTCTCCCACCCTGCTCCTCCTCCAGCTGACAGGGCCCCAGGGCTATGAAAAAAAATCTCCACCAGAGTTGACGAGTGGTCAGGACTTGAGTGTTAGTCCTCTCAACTTCTTTCTCAAGCCCTTGGGGGTGGGGTCCCTGGGCCCCTGAACCTTCCAAACTGTGGAAATACATGCTGATAAAACCCAGTCTTTTAGCGGTGGGACGGACTTTCAGCCCTTACCAAAGTTATACTGGTGCCGGGAGCCCTCTGCCTGCTGTTGAGAAGCCACCCCTTGGCCGTTTCCCTCAGCAGCTTCCCCAGGTGAGGCAGATACAGCAGGTTCAATTCAGATGAAGTCAAGCTGCCTGATACTATAGAGGAAACTTGGAACAGATGCCGAGGAAGGTGCCCCTGGGGCTCTTCAGAGCCGAGCAAAACGACATAATCCCAAACCCCAAATTCTGACTCAAGGAAAACAATAAAAATAGAGAAAGATTACAAAAGAGGATAAAATCTGGGGTCAGTCGTGTATTAGATAACCAGCCACATGTGCAGACCGGAGGAAAAAAGATGGCTTCCTCTACCATTGCTTTGTTCTGTGGTCATGGCATTGTTTCTGGAAGTTTCTGTACGAGTCTGCTTTGCTTGCTAGATGGTAGATGACTTGAGAGCAGCGGTCATAAATGATTCATCTTTATGAGCCATGGGCCTCACCTGCGGCTTTGCCCTGAGCCAGCACTTAGTTGAGTTTAGAAACCCAAATTTGATCCCAAAGAGTGAGATGGGAGATTTGGAAGCCAAGAGGTCTCATGCAGTGCAGGCGGAGATCTGGTCCACTGCAAGGCTGGCCGGGCAGGAGGGGCCCCAGGCCAGGAGCTGGTGCCCTCACTGGGACGGGAGCTGGGAGTCTCCAGTCCGGCGCCCTCGAGCGCGCTCACTATCACCAGCCTCTGCTCCGAGCAGCGGCATCACTGGCGTTAGAGTAGAGCGGATCCGCCAGTGTCCGGAAGCTAGAGGCCTGCAGCCGTGGCCTCCACTGGCCCGAGGCAAAGGAACCGTGTGGAAGAAACCTGGGAGGTGGTGTAAGCCAGCTCTGCCGACTGGTCATCCTGGTCCGCTCGACTCCTCCCTGGAGCACCTACCGTGAGGCCAGGGCCCCCGCGCTCGGTGGCTCCCAGGCCCATCTCGGGGGCTGTGGTGGCTCTAGGGAACGCGTCTCCCTCTTCCCACTACTCCAGCCTGCTTTCCTCCACAGGGGACAAGGCCAGGGACAGTGGCCTGCCAAGGCACCTGGGCCCAGCGACAGCCCGCCACTCCCTTTCTGACCCCAGCTGCACGGTCTGACATGGGAACCTTGGTTCCCTTTCTCCAGAAGGAAGAAGGGCAGAGCAGTAGCCGGGAGAGGGGAAGGGCCAGGGAGACTGCGGACACAGGCCGGGCTCAGGCCAGGCTCACGGTGACTGCGGCCTGATCTGGCCTCCGCTCTGCGGTGGCCTGCGAGGCTCTGAGGCTGGGGCTGTTCTCTCCCTTCTCTGCCCGGGAGGCGCTTTCTTCAAGGCTTCCGCGCTCTACCAGCTGGTGAGGCCGTCCCTATGTCAAGGCACAAGCCCCCCTGCCCCATGCCGGGCCAGCAACTCTCCCTCCTACCCCGGTGTTTGGTAACAGCTGGATCATTCATTCGTCCACTCAGTACCTATGGGATCTGCATCCGGTTCCAAGGACACCGTAGGGAAGGGAGCAGGCATAGCTACTGCCTTGGCAGCCTTCACAGCCCCACCGTGGGGACCCCAGCCGCACCGACAGAAATTAGGGGAGCAGGTGGGGGTTTGCTCTAAAGGGAGGATTGGGGCCACTTTCCCCAAAGGAAGAGAAATGCAGAGCAGGGGCCAGTGCTGTGAGGGGGTGATGAGGCGCTGCTGCAGAGGGATCTGCCAAGCAAAGGCCCTGAGGTGGGCAGGAAGGAGGTGTTTGAGGAGGGGAAGAGGGTGAAGGGATGTCGTGTCAGCTCCCAGTGGCGTGGGACGGGCAGCCAGGGACCGGGGTCCCGATCCTCTAAGGAGTTTGTGCATCACAGTGAGGGCTTTGGTTCTTATCCTCAGGGAACTGGAGACGCTTCTGGGTTTCCCCCAGGGAGGGGGAGAGGGAGGGGTGGGGGACGTCGGGGCATGTGTCTGGCTTGCCGTATGTATGTGCGTGTGTTTACGGTAGTGGGGCTGAACCCAGGGAACACAGACTTACGTCCTTAGCTCTTTGATTTTGGAGGGTGGGGACACAGGAAAGAGGAATTTAAGACAGGATCTTCCTAAATTTCCTGCATTGACTTCACACTGGAGATCCTCCTGCCTCAGCCTGCTGAGATTACAGGCCGGTGCCATCATGCCTGGCCTAAATCGATTTCCTTTCCTTTCCTTTCCTTCTTTTCTTTTTGAGACAAGGTTTCGCTCCGTAGTCCACAGTGGCTTTGAAATTATACGCAGTCCAGGCTGGCCTCAAACTCATGGCAAACCTCCTGCCTCAGCCTCTAGAGTGCTGGGATTATAGGCTTGTGCCACCATGCCCGGTTTATGGTTTGTATTTTAAAAGCACTGACCCTCAGCCGTGGGATGCAGGATGGGTAGGGTGGGTAGGAACGAAGGCAGGACACCCAAGGGGAGGCCACGGAAGAGGTGCTCGTGACCTGGAGAGTGGGGGGAAACTAGGCAGGAGGGCAGACAGGCAGGCCACTGGTGGTCAGTAACAGGAACACAGAGAGCAAAAGAAGGCGCCCAAGGTGGCTCCCCAGCTTCTGGGTTGAGAAGTGCCTGTCTCTCCTACCAACCCAGACTCCATCCTCTACCCTTCTAGAAGGCAGAGCACCTGAGAAAGAGTAGACCAGGGACAGTGCTGTGGGAAGATGAGCCACACCCGGGGCCGAACTTCACAGAGTAAGGTCTGTCACCCGGGACAGGCGTTGAAGGAAGCCATCTTAGCCAGGCTGTTTACAGAGCTCTAACACACAGAAACTGTGTTTCAAGATACACCCCAATCCGAGTATCCAAAGTGGCAAAAATTGGAGGTGCAGCCCATGGGTGGGCTGTGAAATTCTGTTCCCATTTTTTAAGAGATAACAGTTGGAACTAAATCAAGATTTTGGCAACCAATGCTATATAAACAAAGAAGTGAATCCCAAGTATAAAGATTATATGCATGAATAAATGATACAAAGTTATAATAAACACATATGCAAGTGAATATATGTATGTGTTCCCTTATTGCTACATTCCCAACCCTTTTCACTTTTATTTTAAGACAAACCATGAAGTTGCTGAGGCAGGTCTTGAACTTGTGATCCTCCTGCCTCAGCCTCTTAGAGTGCTGGGATTACAGATGTGCAGCACTAGGTCTAGTTGTGATATAAACATATTTATTTTTAATTACAAAGTAACTGCTCTTTAGGAAAAAAAAAAAAAAAAGCAAATAGGGCTAAGCCTGGTGGCACAGGCCTGTAATCCCAGAATTCTGGGAGGCCGAGGCAGGAAGATCACAAGTTCCAGCCCAGTCTGAAACTTAGTAACTTTGCAAGACTCTACCTCAGAAATACAAATGATAAAAGTGGGCTGGGGTTGTATCTCAGTGCAAAGGCCCTAGGCTCGATGCCCAGTACTGCAAAATAATAAAGGGACATCTAAAGATTGAAAGCAAAAGTGCCCCTCACCCACCCCAATGCTGCCCCACACCTCCCTAAACCCCGGAACATCTTTTCCACCTTGAACACAGACGGGGTGGTTGTTCTCTGTTGCCTTCCTCTCTTCCCAGGATGCACCACATGGAAGTGCAGTTGAGCACCACAGGTAAGCCATGGGCTCCGGAGTCTACCGGGTGGGGCTCAAATTCCAGGACCGCCACTCGGTGGCTGAATGATCCCAATGGTCAATCACACTGTCATACCTCCGTTTGTCTGTCAGCCAGCACTTACTGCCGTATTTTCTTCATAGGGTGCTGGTGAGGGTTGAATGGTCCTAAGGTATAGCCCGATGGATACGGTGGTATCTTTCCCCTCCGTATGAAACAGATCATCAAAGGTAACAAAGCAGAGGATGTATCAAATAGTTGAAGCATTCTTTAATGTTGTGAATACTTGTTTCCAATTTTCTTTGCCATTTTGAAGAGTTCTGAAACAAGGGTCTTTAAAGATGCATCTTTGTGCAGCTGTGTGTGTGTGTGTGTGTGTGTGTGTGTGTGTGTGTGTGTGTTTGTGTGTCACTAGGGATTAACCCCTGGGGCGCTCTGCCTCCGAGTCCATCCCCAGCCTTTTTTTATTTCGAGATAGAGTCCTGATAAACTGCCCAGTGTGATGTTGAACTCGACATCCCTCCTGCCTCCATCTAACTTTAAAGAAGGGGCTGGAGGAACAGCACAAAGGTTAAAGCACTTGTCGAGTAAGCTCAAGGCTTGCTAGTCCCCAGAACCACATAAAGCTGGGCATGGTAGTGCGTGCCGATAATCCCAGCACTCTGGAGGCTGAGGCAGGAGGATTGCCATGAGTTCAAGGCCAGCATGGGCTCCATAGTGAGGTCAGGACCAGCCTAAACTGCAGAGCAAGACTCTATCTCAAAAAAGAAAAAAAAAAAAAAGCTCTGCCATTAAGCAAAACATTTGCTGCAATTTTTTGATAGATAATTTATCAAGTTAAAGATGTTTCCTTCCTAACTCTTTTGAGGTTGGAGAGTAAATTATTCTGGGGATTGAACCCACAGCTTCACACGTGCTAGGCATGTGCTCTGTCATGGAGTTCCACTCCCATCTATTTTCCTATTTTGGTATTTATTTATTTATTTATTTATTTATTGGAGGCAGGTTCTCACTGTTAGCCCAGGCTGGTGATGAACTCATTATGGACCCTAGGCTGGCCTTGGACTCACAGCAATCCACCTGTCTCAGCCTCCCCCTGAGTGCTGGGATTACAGGTGTGCACCCCCATGCCAGTTATGTTGTGCTGGGGAATTGAACTTGGGACTGTGTGCTTGCTGTATCAGTGCTTAACTGCTGGGCCGTTCCTCTAGGCCCCTATTTTTGTGTTAATCATAAAGGCATATTGGATTTTTTTTTCCTTTGAGACAGGGTCTCATAATATAGTCCAAACTGGCCTTGAGCTCATGAGGTGGTCCAGGCTGGCCTGGAACCTTTGATCCTCCTGCCTCAGCTTCCCGATCACTAGAATTATAGGCACCAGTGAATTGCATTAGCAGAAATTCTCATGTTGAACCATCCTTGTAATACTTTTAGTGCATTCATTTGATTTGTTACCATTCATTTAGGATTGTTTTGTTTGTAAAGGGTATTAAGTCTAGGGTTTATGAGTATTGCTATATTCCCAGACTATTTTAATTGTTTATTTTTTAAATTTTGAGACAAGGTCTTGCTAAACCACTAAGTTTCCCAAACTAGGGTATGAACTTGTGATTCTCCTGCCTCAGCCTCCCAGAGTGCTAAGATTACAGACCTGTCTGCCACGCCTGGCTCCATTTAGTATTTAAAAATCTATAATCACAAGAAAGCCAGGCCTCTGGTTTCCCTGTTTTGTTGTTGTTCCACTTGTCTCGTTGCTGTCAGTGGCATACCAGCTTCTAAGATGAGTGCTCCTGTTAAGCTCTGAAAGTGAAATAACAAGACTTTTCTGGAAAAACTCATCACCAAACTACCTTAGCCTTTTGTCTTTTCTGTGGGAGATTTTTAAATACTTTCTTTTGTTGTTAGTGATCTATATAAGTTTGTTACTATTTTAAGTCAATTGAGATTATTTCTGTTTACCATGAGAATTGTAAACTTAATCTGATTGCAGATTTATTTTCTATCTCTTTCTTTTTTAAATAAACTCTGTCTCTGTAACTATGTTCCTTTCTAATTTCTAAATTTGTTTGGGTACATTTTCTTTTGATCAGACTTGTAAAACTTTTATCTATTTTATTGGCCAATCATTGACTTTGGATTTTTGATATCTGAACCTTGTTTTTTCTTTCATCAATTTTTGTTTTATCTTTATTAATGCTTACAGTTTATTTATGTCTTTGCTTCTCTTCTTTAATATTTCAAGTTAACTGTTTAATTTAGCTTCAGTTCTTCAATTTTTCTTTTCTTTTCTTTTCTTTTCTTTTTTTTTTTTTCGTACTGGGAATCAAACCCTGAACCTTCACACTGAGCTGCATCCCTTGCCCATTTTGAGTTTTGAGTTTTGGCTTTTGGCTCTAGACAAAGCCTCACTCACTCACGAAGCTGTCCCGGCTGGGCTTGGACTTGCCATCTTCCTGTTCCAGACTCCCAGAGTGTGAGGATCATAGGCCTGTGTCACCAGACCCAGCTGCAATAAATGTTTTTAGGGTCTACATATTCCTCTGATTACCATTTTTTCTGCATTCTATAGTATATACTAATTAGAACCTATATTGACATTGCCTTAAAACAATCTCTTGCTTTGGTTTTGATTTCCTATTTAACTACTAATTGTGTCTAAGTTCAGTTTCAATTTCCTCTTTAACATACGAGTTATTTCGAAAAGTGTTTTATAGGGCTTTTCTGGGCCCAGAGAAGAGGCATCGAGATATGGACACTGCAGACCATTCTAGGGGTGGGAAGCTGAGCTAGTAAGTGGTGATTGGAGTGGTAAAGTGAGTCAGATGCAGAAGATTAAATATGCTAAATATCAACAGGTCTCTGATTTGGGAAACCCAGAACACAGGCATTTTATAGAACCAAATGAGTGTGATAGTGGGAGTTACAGTGGGTGGGGAGGGTGTGGGAGGGCCAAAAACAGAGAGGGGAAGGGATCGTAATATTGATGTGATACGTATGTGCACAAAATACTCAAGTTCATTGTAAACATTATGTATTGCATATATATTAATAAAAATGGTGGGGAAAAGTGTTTTATAATTACAAATAAATACTTTGAGGGTTTTTCATTACATTACATTATATTAACTTCTGGCGTTGATGTTCTGTGGACAGTTTGGGCACCTTGGAGTGACAGGACCTACCTTTTAGTACGATGTAGTTATTAAAAAAGGCAGTGCATTTAGCCAAATGTAGTGGCCTGGACAGTTGATTCTAGAGCATCCAGGGAGTAAGGGTGCAGGGCCATGGGCGCGAGATTGCCCAGGTGGAAACCCGACCCTGCTGACTTTGAAAGGAGGTCGTTATGGGCTCATGGGCACCGGGCACCCCTTAGCCCACCTCAGGTCCTCATGACCTCATCTTCCCTCCTTCCGGGGGCCGCCACACCTGAGTTCCCGTGGACACGCTGGGCAGCACCTCACTCTCACTGTGTCTCTCGCCCCTGCCCGGAGCTTCTCTGTGGACATCTTGATGCCGGCCCTACCTGGCTTCTAAGTCTGGAAATGTGAGTTTGTATCCTGTGGCGTGACTTCTGGACCACTGGAAAGCGAGGAGCAGCAGACATTGGTCCTCCCTTCTTCACTGCGTTCCCCTGTGTGTGTGTGTTTTGGGGGGGCTCTGGGGGTTGAACTAAATCTTCAGCTCATTTTTATTTTTGATTTTAAGACATGGTTTCACTATGTCGCTAGATTGCCCAGGCTGGGTTTGAACTTGCAGTCCTCCTGCCTCAGCCTCCCAGAATGCTGGGATTATAAAACTGAACCCTGAGGCCCAGCTTCTCTTTGTCTCTCCATCCTGCTCCCTAAGATTCACTCCCTAGAACAGTGGCAGCACTAAGCTCATCCCCTCAGGCTGTGCTTATTGAGGAACATGGCCGCAACACCTGCAACCTGAAAAGTCCATCGGGAGCTGATGTGGGGCTGGAGTTTGCCTTCCAGGATGTGGCTTTTCCCAGCTTGCCTGGATTGGCTGCCTTCTCTGGCGTGCTCTCTCCTTGTGGTACTAAGGTGGCTGGGAACCTCCACAGGGGATATTCCCAGGTTTATGTTTCATAAGAGTGTTCACTTTAGTACTTCAGAGAGAAGTCCTGGGAATTCTCGGCTCTTGTTGGCCTAATTAGGTCAAGGAGCAGCGCGAGCCTATGACAGAAGGCAGGAAAAGGCCGGGTTCTGCTTCCCCTGTGTCTTTGAGGAGGTCCCAGTGGAAACACAGGATAGCAAGTGAGAAGGAACCAAGCTCGACAGCATTGCTGGAGAAGAGGGAGTGATGTGCTCTGGGCTTACCACAAATAGCCGCCACCGGCAGGAGAGGCCCACCCACCTGGAGCCTCAGGGAAACTAGCTAGAGAGGATATTTAAGTTTTCTGGAAACCAAAAGCTTTTTAATTTTAACTCGAGTGGGTAGAAATATTATTCCCCAGGGAGGCTCTATTTCTTCTCTAGGAGACAGAATGTCATCTTCAGAATAACCAAATAGCAAGGTGTAGTGGCACACACCTATAACCACAGAACTCAGGAGGCTGAGGCAGGAGGATTGTTGTGAATTTGAGGCTAAGGCCAGCCTGGGCCTCAGAGTGAGTTCAGGGCTAGCATGGAATACAGATTAAGACCCTGTCTCAAACCAATTGTTTTTCAGAACAGCCAAATAATTAAAGGATGTTGCCGTGAGTGATAAAAGTAGGCTTAGCAATTGGACAGTAACTGACAATCATAGCCTTATCTGAGAGCCAATTATGGTTCTAGGCTCCAGGGGTTCAAAGCCAAATAAAGCATGCTCCAAACAGAATTTCATGTCATTTCCCTACTGAAAAGTCCCTCACCACCTTCCCATTCATTAAAGGCAAAACCCCGATTTTCTAACACAGGGCCCTCAGCAATCTGGCTCCTTCCCATTGCCATCTGCTCTCTACATCCTCACCTCTGAGCCCCACACCAGCCACGGTGACCAGTCACCTGTGCTCACATGTCTGTGTTCTTCTGCTGGAGTAGACAGCAGGCACAGCAAAAGCATCTATCAGCCAGGGCTGACTGACTGCCAGGTACCTTAAAGCTCATGTGCCAAAGTCCAGAAAAAGCCTAAGACCTGGTTCTTGCCCTCGCAACTTGGAATCCAACATAGGAGACTGGATGGGAACTCGTGGAAAGTTAGACAAACTAAGAATTAAATAACAACCTAAAACCCTAAGGCAAGAGATGCGGGGGGGTGGTGGGGGGGAGAATTGGAAGGTGGAAATGACAGAGCTGGGGACACCGTATGTGACCAGAGAGTGTTGATAATACTTGTTTGTAGTTTAAAAGTTTACCTGTTTTCTTAGTTGAGCTGAATCAAATTAAACTTGAATTTCCACCAGATAGAGGAAGCAAAGAAGGAAGAACAGGGGAAAGAAGGGGGAGTTGGAATTAGGGAAAGGCAGAAGACAGAAAGGAACATTATTAACATTGCTGTATTTGACTTGTGCACAGCTCCAAGGCCAGTTACAGCTTCCATTTATCACACGAGGCCAAGCAGCCATTCCTGACACAAATCCTCTGATTTCAAGCTCACCATTTTCCTATCCTGCGGCTGAGACAGTGAGGCAGTGTGGACAGCCTCTTGGCACGACAAGGGGCAAAGCCTTAAAAGTCCAAAGGGAATATTTCAAGGAGTTACCAGTAAGCTGTATGAAACGTGGTAGAAAGGTCAAGGAGAAAACGGCCTGTGTAAAAATCATGAGAACTGTTCTGGTTCACCCTTCTTAAAAAATGCATTTATTGATGACTTTTGAATCTCTCAGAATATTACAAATAGTAGATCTGAAACTGAGGTTCTGGGTGTCCAAATCACGTGTTTAAAATGTTTGGACAAACAGGACGTGGTGACACGTGACTGTCATCCCAGCACTCCGGCAGGCTGAGGCAGGGTGATCACAGGTTTGAGCCCAGGCCTGGCAACTTAATGATTTAGTGAAACTATTCCTGGAAAAAAAAAAAAAAAAAAAAAAAAAAAAAAAAAAAAAAAAAAAAAAAAAAAAAAAAAAAAAAAAAAAAAAAAAAAAAAAAAAAAAAAAAAAAAAAAAAAAAAAAGGACTGGGGCTGTAGCTTAGTGCAGAGGCCATGGGGGTTCAATCGCCAGTGCAGAAAAAGAAAAGGGCCGATTCTGGTGTGAATTTTATGGTTGATCATGACCAGTCAGCTATATACGTGGGTCATAGTATGCAAAATGCTCAGACTAACTGAAGAGAAAAACTCAAAGACACCTAATAGAAACATGGAGAAAAACATAGATCAAATTTTCATAGAAATAGTAAAAACAGAGGCTGGAGGAATACCTCAATGAAATGCTTGCCTCACAAACTCTCAAGGCCCTGGGTTCAATTCCCCAGCACCACCTAAATTGGGTGTGGTGGCGCAAGCCTGTAATCTCAGCACTTGGAAGGCTGAGGCAGGAGGATTGCCATGATTTCAAAGCCAGCCTGGGCTCCATAGTGAACTCAGAATCAGCTTGGACTACACAGTGAGACCCTGTCTCAAAAAAAAAAAAAAAGTAAAAACATGTTTAGTCTATATATAATCAAAGAAATATAAATTAAAATCAGGAGGTATAATTTTATCTATATCTTAGCAAAGACTAGACTTAGTAGGCAATACAGGCTAGGAATGTATTGAGACTGAATGTATTGAGACATAAAGGAATGTAAAATAGTACAATGTTTCTGAAAGTGCATGTCAGTATGTAATCCAGAAACTTAAAAAAAAAAATTCCTTCTCCCCCTGGAGATATCCAGCAGCTCAGTGGTAGAGAGTTTGCCTAGCACGTGGAAGGCCCTAGACTAAAAAAAATAAGAAAAAAATTCTACCAAAACCCAAAATAATAACAACAACCAATAATCAAAAAATCAAAAATAATCCTTTCTCTTCTAATTCATCTGATAATTCACTTACAGAATCTATCCCAAGAATATAATCACAGATTTCTATACAAAATGTCTCTTAAATATATTTGTTTTTAAAACAAAAAACTGAACATATATTTTAATACAGAAAGAATTTGAACAACTAATATGTCCAGAAATAAATTATACTAAATCCAACAAGTGACACACACCTGTAATTCCGGATACTTTGGAGACTGAGGCAGGAAGATCACAAGTTCAAAGACAGCTGGGCAATTTAGTGAGACCCTGTCTCAAAAATAAAAAGAGAGAAACAGAATAGGGGTATAGCTCATTGACAGAGTATTTGCCTAGCATGCATGAAACTCTGGTTTTAATCCCGCATATGGCAAAAATAAACAACTAAAAACTAGACTCATAGAACAAATAGAATACATAGTCATTTAAAATGATATGACAAATGTTTAATATCAAGAGAAAATGGGAATAATGTAATTTTCAGTGAACTTAATCAGACACAAAACTGAATATGTGATTGAAACTCATTCAAAAAGAAATGGAGCAGGACGCTTACCACAGTTATTGTGTGGCAAGATTAAAGATAATTGCTACTTTCCTCTTTATTACTGTGTCTGTTACAAATTTTCTATAATGAGCATTTTAAGTTCTGTAATGAGAAAGAACCCTGATATTTTATACTAAAGAACCCTGATATTTTATACTAAAAAATTAGCTTGATGTTTTGAAAACCAAGTTCAGGTTTCCTTACAAGATGTTAATGGGTGTTTCTGCTGGGGAGTGTCAGTTACAAGCCGTAAAACAATTAGACTGGTTTAACAACCGACCCGAACCTAGGCGGTCACTGGCATTGGTCAGAGCCTCTAATGCCAATGATCTTACATTTTCTTCATGCTTATAAGAAGTGAGCTAACACTGTTGCCATCTGGCCCATCACAGCAGGAAAACAAGGTAAACATTCCCCAGTGGCAATAATTTTTTTTTTAAAGGCCTCAAATTCTTTGACATTTTCTCTTGAGAGGTGTAGTTATGGCCTTTCCTTCTAAACCCAGCTTGTGATTACTGCAACCAAGAGAACTGGTGGAAGGTCTGCTTTGTGACATCTGAGGCTGGCTCATAAAAGCAATGTGGCTTCCACGTGGCTCTTGTAGAATGTTTTTTCTCCGGAAACCCCCTCTTGGGAGGCTTCCTGTTAGAACCAGCTGTAAGGCTTCAAGAAGCCCAGGCCCCAGGGAAGTACAAGGGCCATACACAGGTGTTCCCACCAACGGTGCCAACTGGGCCCATCATCTGAGTCCTCCCAGCCCAGGTGCTAGGCATGTTCACTGAAGGAGCCTGGGAACCTTTGCCGTCCAACTTGGGAATTGCTGGACACACGTAGTTACTTAGAATTAAAATAAAATAACATAAATTCAGATCCTCAGGCACACTGATGGTGTTCCTGTGCCTATCCTATTGGACAGAGCAGATGGAGCAATCTTTGGAGGAAGTCCTGTGATTCAGATTTGCTCTAGGTTACCCTTATGTTTTTGAGTCTTCCCAGCTGAGCTTCAGATATAGTGGAGTAGAGACAAGCCATGCGTCTCCTTCCGCTTTGTCTGAATTCCTGACCGGCAGGATCCAAGAGCACAATACAGTTGACAATTTGAATCTCTTTTATGCAGTAGCTGTGACTGGAGCAAAGCGCTTTGAGAAGAACAGCAAAGCTTTCTCTGAAACCATCCTAACCTACTTCTGTTTTTTGTGTCTTTAGTAGGATGGTGTCACAATCCCACACCTGTTGCAGCAAAGCCTACCAAAGTGCACAATTAGCCCTTCTAGCCTCTTTGGTCAGGAAGGCAAGGCATGGGGGGGGAGGGCATGAGATGTGGAAACGGGTGAGCTAGCAGCCATGTCTGCCACCATCAGTTGTGTGTGTGTGTATGTATGTATGTATATATATATATATATATATATATATATATATATATATATATATTCTATTTCAGTGAGCAGAGCTGCCATAATAACATATGCAACTCATGTTTTAAATGTATTTAAAGTACTCTAATAGCATTCGCTGACAGGAAACTTTAAATAAATGTTCTTTGTACCTAGAATGTTGTGAGCTGTGTATCGACTCCTAGATCTGCTGTAGAATCTCTTGAACTCAGAATGCCCATCTTGGAGAGTGGAAATTTCAAGACTTGGCTTGGGTTTTGCTCGTTATGCTAGTGAGGAGTAAGCAAGTTACAAGGAGACATTCTCCTTTCGACCCAAGTTGCCTCCCTGGAATCGCTGGTTCCTAAGATAAATGGGTTTGTTCAGTGTTATCTGGTGATCTTTTAATTACAAAAGATCTGTGTGCCCTCTGTTCTGGAGAGTTTGTGGCCCACTTGTATGGACTCAGAAGTCACAGGAAAACACACTGAGGTTTCCTCAGACACAAGTGCATTGTTTTCCTTTGAAAAATGATTAGGAAGCCTGGTTGATTTGATTTGGTTTTTCATAACTCAATTAGTTTATATTTTCAATTAGTTGCATTATTTATCAAAGGCATAGAATTTCAAATGCAGATTTTTTTAAATTGAAAGGGATGTTAGAGAAGATCTAATCCTTTGTTTTTAACAGATGAGGAAAATAAAAGTTGATAGAGGTTAAAATTTAGTATTTCTTCCTGAATGTCACAAGGTCTCAGGGTATGCACATGTGTTTGTGTTTATATTATTTATATTTAGCATGACACCCTTTTATATCTATGGACTGAGTAGCAATAGCTAAATTTTTTTACATTTAAACTTCTGACTTAAAAATTCAATTTACTGTTATTGGTATTTAATGAATATCAGATAATGGCTCTAGTATCTTATTCTTGGGATTATAGACGGAGGATGTTCAGAAAATTTGTAACTTTTTTCCAGAAAATTCTTGAAAAGTATAGATAAGCACGACAATTACAATTCATGTATTCTTAGACATTTTAATCTCAGCCAAGCCTAATATGCTCCCCTAATTATAGTGATATGTTTTCCAAATTACAAATCAAAACACATGGTCCAACACATGGCCCTGAAATTCTGAGTGTTTGGTATACAGTAACATTATTTGCCTAATCATAAGAAATTGTGCTTCTGGGACACATGAAATACCAAGTGTTTCTCTTGGTAAGCAAGTCTCAAAATACCCTACCTAGTTTTTTGCAATTTCTGTGCTCTGCTAACTACAAAATAATCCAATTTGCATTGTGAATAGAAAACTAAAAATATACAAATGATCAAAAAGGAGAAAGCACAGAACAAATCATTTATAAAATATTTTGATGCCCAGGAAGGGATATTTTAATTTAAAATCGTTCACATATTTTCACAATTCAATTCCACCCTCTTCTGTTTGCAAAATCCAAACACTAAAAATAAATCAGAACTTAAAGTCACTGAGCAAAACTACCATGTTCTAAAAAAAAAAAAAAGAAGAAAAAACGCTGCCCGGTTTTTAGGAATCTGTACAATAAACATGAAATCAGTCACCTGACCGTTCCCCAACCTCGGCCCATTCCACAAATATATCTTCCCTCCCCTCCCACATGGATTTTTAGAAATTTCCTTTCTCAATGCAGTTCCATTTCAAAAGGCTAGAGGACACGAGTCAGTAGGCGCGTAGAAGGCAACAGTCAGATTTTACGTCCACAAAACGAAAAGCTTCTAGGCCCGAAGGGTAAAGCGGGTTTATGCCAGAGGAACACAGGCCTGCTCTGCCAGCACCCTACACCATGTAGAGCTGCGGCTTAAGTTCCTTACAGCAGGTTAGGCACACAGGCCCTGCAGTTTGGAGGGCAAGGCGGTGCCCCAACTGGTGTTTTTCCAGGAAGCGCTCCTTCAGAGCAGAGGAATGAAAAAGGGGAAGGCCAGGAGCTGGGCGTTTCATTCATCGCTTCTCTTTCTCCCCATTCCTCGCCTAGGCTCCCCCTAGATTTTCTCTCCCCTTTTCCCAGTCCTAGTTTGACGTCTGTCTCCTGGATACCAGATAGCCAATTGCACGGTTGCTAGGGGACCAGCTCGGCCAATCAGACGTCGTTGCTACCTGTGAGTAATATTTTTAGCTGACGCCCGACTCCATTCCCAATGCAACTTGGTGTATTTCTCTGCTGCAGGTTGTGGAAAAAGGTTGTCACCCCCCCCCTCCCCCGGATTCCCTTCTTTCCCCACTCGCTACGTACCCGCACACAACTCAGCTGCAAATTATCTTGTAGGAGCATCCGAGGAAGGTACCGTGCGTATGCCGTGCACCTGTGTGGAAGTAAGCTCTTGAAATGCAAGCATGCATACATACATACACATACTCAAGATCCGTACGCCGTTTGACATGGTGCTACACCCTGGGCAGAGGCCCGAGCTGGGAGATGTAAAATAACATGGATTCTTCTTAGTCTCAAGCCACCCCCATCTCCGGGCTCCTGCCGGGCCGCCGGGGCGCACGGGGAGGTCTGATGTGGGACTTGGGAGACAGTTAAACTGTCACCCGGGCGGGCGGTGCGACGAGGTGGCCTCCCTTCCCCAGCCCCAACATGGCACGGCAGCTCTGAGTTCTGCAGTTGCCAGCTCTAGGTGGCAGTTGGCAGAGGCCCTGCGGGGATTAATATTCAATGAATCGAGTGCACGCGTCCAGGTCACAGTTCGCCATTTCTCTAGACTCCCCTAGGGTGGGCTGGAGACGGATCTGGTGGCCTGTCCACCGGGGTGGGGGGTTTCCGCCACAGTCCCATTCGGGCAGGGCATTTTCTGTATCACCCCTCTTCCGCGGAGCCTTGAACTCTCCTCCCATTCTCCCCTGCGGCTTCGCCACCTGCTCCGCTCCCCTCCCCCCTTCTCCCAGCCGCCCTCCGCCTAGATCTAGCGTCAGCGTCCCTCCCCGCCCCTTTTGCCCCACTGGCACATCTCTCCCCCAATCTCTTTTCAAATATTTTCTTAATCCTGCCCACAGCCAGTCCAGATCGTCGGCTCATTGGCCATTCCGGAGTTCGGGGGTGTGGCCTTCCCCCCACAGGCCCTCCGTCGCCGTCAGGACGAGGGCAGGCGGGACTTGGCCAATGGCGTTAGGGGGCAGGGCAGGGGCGGAGTCACCCAGCGAGGGCGTGGGGTGCGGGGCAGAGAAGGCGGGGCATGGTTACACCGCCCAGAACCGTGTGACGCGAGCGGGCGCGCGGCCCCCACGGAGCGGATGGGGGCTGGGGGGGAGGTGACAGAAGGAGACTATAAAAGGAGAGGCGGGGCGCGCGGCGCGGCAGAAGGAGCGGAGCTCTGGCCCGGCGCGGAGCGGTCACGGTACGGGGACGCTGGGCCGGGGCACCGGGCTGTGTGAAGTGAGCGCTGTCTCCTGCCCTCCGTCCCCGGCGCCCGAAGCCAGCAGCGGCGAGCACCTGAGGCCTGTCCGAGGCCTCCGTCCTCTTCGGCGGCGGCGCCTGGCACTCGCTGGCTCGTCGCTCCTGACCCTCCCGCGCCCCCGCCCTGCCGCCTCCTCGCCCCCGCCCAGCAGCGGGTCTGTTGGTGGACGCAGCCCGTAAGTACCGGCGGGCGGGGGCGGCCGGGGCCCGAGGGGCTGTGACCCCGAGGGGGGGGCTGCGCGGCGTCCGGCGCCGGGCCTCGGGGCCCGCGGGACAGCGCTGTGGCGGCCCGGGCGCGGAGGGGCGGCCCCGGGACCCGAGGGGAGTCGGGTCGTCTCGGGCCCGCGGGGGCCGGAGAAGGGCTGTCCGGAGCGGGCCGGCGGAAGCCGGGATCGGGGCGCCGGCGCGGAGCGGCCAGCTGGCCCGGGCCGCCGGGGTCCGCGGGGCGGGTGCCCGGTGCTCCCTGGAGCGCTTGGCAGGGTCCCAGCGGCCTCGGGCGGGGGGCGGGGGGCGGGGAGTCGGGTTACGGGGCGGGGGAGGTGCCGACCCGGCGGCGGCGGCCCGCGCCCCGACCCGCGGGTGCCCGGCCGCGAGAGGCTGCCTTCCCCTTCCCGTGGCCGGCCTCCCGCGGGCGCCGGCTCGTGCTCGCCCCCCTCCACCGCCGCCTCCCGACGTGGCTGCTGCCGTAGCGCTCAGGGCTGTGAGCAGAAATCTAATGAGACCTAACTGGCTGTTTATGTAATTCACGCCCCGGTCTTCAGGCGTTGCTTTGAAAGTACCTTCCACCGAGCCCGAGTTGCGCTCGGCTGCACCTTCAAGCCGTTGAGCTCCATCAGCTGCCTTCGCCGGCGCTCGGGCGTCTCGGCTTGGAAAGTGTTGGGGGCCAGCGAGGGATTCTTTTCTTTGTCACCGCCAGCATGGAAAGTGGAGCAGAGGGATTAAGACCAAGTTGATTTTTTTAAAGGTCCTTTTTAAGTCAGCCTCAGTGTACAAATTGATTTTTTCAAGTATCGTGTTTGCCCTTGGTCTTTTTGTATCCCCACCCAGTGCTGATCTAGCAACGTTTAAAGGTCGACCTTATCATACATTCCTCTCTGGGCCGTCCTCTTAACGTGGGAGGGAGGAAGGTGGCTTTTAAAATCAGGAACGAGTCTTAGAAACAAAATCATCAATAAGAGTTTTAAAACTGATTATTGGATTTGTTATACTTACTGCCGGAGAGATAGTTAAGGTCTGGAAAAATACACGCTGAAAGGGAAAAAGTACAGAGACGTTCGGTTACCATATTGTATGCCCTTAGTAATGGTAAGGTGGGACGTAGGATAATCTGGTTCATAATTTCATTCAGCAGTGTTCATTTAGAATTTAGTGTCTTTAATTTTAGTATCATGGACTTTGAAAATCAAAAGGTTTTTCCTGACTTCTCGATTATTTACATGTTTCATATAGAGCTGATTTAAACAAGATATATGGAAGGTGAGCTAAAATATACCTAAAATATACTTTAAATTGGCAAACAGTAATAAAGTATATATAAAAATGTATATATAAAATACAATATATGCATTTATGGTTGTGAGTAGACTTGCTAAATGCAATTTCCGAAAAAATGTTCTTGCAAGTGTTGAGGAAATAAAAATAATCCATATTTTGGAGATATTTTTCTCCTTGACTTCTGTTCAGAAACAGAGTAAACAGAGCTTAAAAAGTCATTTTACCTGTAAATCTACGTTTTCCCAAGAGATTTTGAACTTTAGTAAACAACTTTATTGTATATACCTGTATTTTGTACTGGTTTGATTTTTTTAAGCTTTCTACTTTACTAGACATTTTAAAAAGTGAAATTACTATAAGGTTTTAAAATAATGGGATTACGTTACATTTGTCTTATTTGGATGTGTTTGCTTTTTTGTTTTGTTTCTTAAAGGAGCAAGAACACTCAAAGTAGAGGATAATCTTCTAATACCAGCACTTTGAATGAAAATTTGTTTCTCTGCCACAAACTGAACGCTTTTTTTCCCCCTTTGGTGGAGAAGTTGAAACCAACCTAACTTGTGGCATAGCAACTATGCAGCTTGAAATCCAAGTAGCACTAAATTTTATTATTTCATATTTGTACAATAAGCTTCCCAGGAGACGTGTCAACATCTTTGGTGAAGAGCTTGAAAGACTTCTGAAAAAGAAATACGAAGGGCACTGGTATCCTGAAAAGCCATACAAAGGATCAGGGTTTAGGTGCATACACATAGGGGAGAAGGTGGACCCGGTGATTGAACAAGCATCCAGAGAGAGTGGTTTGGACATTGACGATGTTCGTGGCAATCTGCCACAGGATCTTAGCGTTTGGATCGACCCATTCGAGGTTTCTTACCAAATTGGTGAAAAGGGACCAGTGAAGGTGCTTTATGTGGATGATAATAATGAAAATGGATGTGAGTTGGATAAGGAGATCAAAAACAGCTTTAACCCAGAGGCCCAGGTTTTTATGCCCATCAGTGACCCAGCCTCGTCGGTGTCCAGCTCTCCGTCGCCCCCCTTTGGGCACTCTGCTGCTGTGAGCCCTACCTTCATGCCCCGGTCCACTCAGCCCTTAACCTTCACCACCGCCACTTTTGCTGCCACCAAGTTCGGCTCCACCAAAATGAAGAACAGTGGCCGTAGCAGTAAGGTTGCCCGCACTTCTCCCATCAACCTCGGCCTGAATGTGAACGACCTCTTGAAGCAGAAAGCCATCTCTTCCTCAGTGCACTCTCTGTACGGCCTGGGCCTGGGTAGCCAGCCGCAGCCCCAGGCGCCCCAGCCGCCGTCCCAGCCATCCCAGCCACCACCGCCACCGCCACCGCCGCAGCAACAGCAGAAGACCTCGGCGCTCTCTCCTAATGCCAAGGAATTTATTTTTCCCAATATGCAGGGTCAAGGTAATAGTACCAATGGAATGTTCCCAGGGGACAGCTCCCTCAGCCTCACTCCTCTTCAGTACAGTAATGCCTTTGATGTGTTTGCGGCCTACGGAGGCCTCAATGAGAAGTCTTTTGTAGATGGCTTGAATTTTAGCTTAAATAACATGCAGTATTCTAACCAGCAATTCCAGCCTGTCATGGCTAACTGAAAAAAAAAAATAGGAAAAAAGATCATACAAATTAAAATGCACGGCCCAAGGGGGATTTTTTTTTTCACCTCCTTGAGATTTTTTTTTAAGCTTATGGTGAGGATACATTCAAGCTTGGTTACAAAATAAAACGCATCATTTTTCATTTGCCAACCAAGCACAAAGTTATTTTATACTGACTGTATATTTTAAAGTATACTCTCAGATATGGCCTCTTACAGTATTTAAGATATAGCAAGGACATGGCTGATTTTTTTTAATAAAAAATTGGCACTAATAAGTGGGTTTATTGGTCTTTTCTAATTGTATAATTTAATTTAGTACAAAGTTTGTAAAATATCAGAGGATATATATATTGTTTCTACAACATGGTATTGCATTTATATCTTTTTACTACAGTGATCTGTGACAGCAGCAGCTTCATGTTGTATTTTTTTTACTGAAATTGTAAAATATCCATCTTAAAGACATCAACTATTCTCAAAATTGTGTACAGGATATTCCTTTAGTGGTGGAATTAAAATGTACGAATATTTGCTTTTTCAAAAATGTATTTTCTGTTAAAAGTTTAAAGATTTTTGCTATATATTATGGAAGAAAACGTAATCGTAAATATTAATTTTGTACCTATATTGTGCAATACTTGAAAAAACGGTATAAAAGTATTTTGAGTCAGTGTCTTACATGTTAAGAGGGACTGAAATAGTTTATATTAAGTTTGTATTAAAATTCTTTAAAATTAAAAATGCCTGTTGTGTGGTTTTTAAGGCTTTTGCAAAAAATCTACAGCTGGAATTATGTGGGAAATGCTAATGATGAAAAAAGGTCAGACTCGCTGAATCACAAGGGAATAATGGAAAAACAGTTGTTACGCTATTATATCAGATATAGGTTTGCCATGTACAAAGTTGTCCTACCATTGAAACAGCTTTATTTTTACAGTGTTAGGAATTAAACCCAGGGCCTTGTGTATACTACACAAGCACCCTATATCTAAGCTATACCTAGTGCAAAACAATTGTGTGTGTGTGTGTGGTGTGGTGTGCTACTGGGGATTGAACACCGGGCCTCATGAAGAGCTGTATCTCTCTATTGCCTCTCTCTATAGTTTATTTAAGATAGGATCTTGCAAAATTGCCAAGGATGGGCTCAAAACTGAGATTCTTCTGCTGAGATTACAGGCCTGGGCCACCAGGCCCGGCCAGGACAATTTTATTTTTAACAGCCTTCATCAGTCCATGTTTGTCCTCACGTGATGGTGGATGTTATGTTAAGCCTAGTCAACCTTATTTTATAACAAGTTTTTAAAAATGTCATGCTGACATCCAGGCTAGAGCCAAGTAATGTGAAATTCATTTGTAATTGAGAAGATTTACTTTAAATGTGTATGAAGAAAGACCAGGATCAGTTTTCTGGTTTGCTTGGGAGATGAATAGCTCAAAACCTGTGTGGGCAAATCAGTTGACCTAAATTCCTTCCACCTAAAAGATCAATGTATAAGAGCTGTGAGCTAAATTTTTACATTTGGACAGGATGCTAAATGTTAGTATTTGTGCTCATTTTCTCAGCAAAAAGTGTGTATATGAACATATACACTTTTTTCTTGGTGATAGTAATGGGGATCGAGCCCAGGACCTCACTAAGCTATATCCTCAGCACTCTTCCTGCCCCCCTTTTTAAAAAAATTTTGAATCAGGGCCTCAATAAGTCTCTTAGTTGCCCAGGCTGGACTTGGACTTGGAATCCTGTTCAGCCTCCTCCAGTGCTACATTTATAGGCCCGCACCACTTCACCATGCCGCTTGCACCACTTTTTCTGCAAACAGTATCAACCCGGCTGGCTACTGTCTTAGTGTATTAGATTGTAAGGTCTTGGTGACTGTGTGTGTGTGTGTGTGTGTGTGTGTGTGTGTGTGTGTGTGTGTGTGTGTGTGAACTATATTAAATTAGAATAACTTCAAGTGATGAATCATTTCACCATTCAAATATCTACCCATTAGTGTTAACCTAGTATTGGTGAGAAAATTCTTAAACTGAAATTAAACAGCTCTAAACTTTTATAAGAAACCAGTGCTGTCTGGATTACCAGTGAAATAAATTTGGTTTCAAATGAGTTTTTTTGGACATCAGTCTACAAAAGCCTTTTGTTACTTATGCTGTGTAGAGCAGTAAGTTTTAAGGAAACAACACTGGAAATAACAGAGCCAAGCTATTCCTTCGCCTCCATGGTGAGGCCTTTGTCCCTCCGTGGACAGAATGAGGCTACGAAGAAGTATTGGCATGGTGAGGGGAACCAACGAGGAAGGCTCTGGTGTGCCAACATTTACCAATTAGGAGCTTTTGTGATCAGGAAGCTTGACTAGCTGTTAAGAATAATCAGGAATAGTTTTAAGCTCTGGTTTGCTAGAGACTTTGGTGAAGTTGTCATAGGTTTTACTTGGAGGAAAACTACCAGGAAGTGAAGAAACGCTTGAATTAACATACTTCTGAAAATCAGTAAGGCAATGGTGCAGTACACAGGACATTAGTACACATTCAAATTTCAAATAAGCTTAACTTATGTATGTTTCAGACATTTGAAGAATTTCATCTTGATTCATGTTAGTTTGACAAAGATTATTTTTTATATTGATTTCATGAAAGCTATTTGATTTGAACTTGCTGTCTAAGTTTTTTTTTTTTAAGGATGAACAAAGCTTCGTTTTCATTTCTTCTTTGCTCATTAAGAATGGAAAAAAAATACTTTTGTCTCACATCCTTAAGAAAGCTTACATCTTAATATCAAGTCTTTTGTCCCACTGGGTCATCAGCTTCTGGTCCTCTGCTTGAAGAATGTTTCTGGCTGTCAGTCAGAGGAACTAATTATCTTTATAGGCCTCTCACATCTCTTGGCTCCCGGGACTACAGATCCATTGGGGCCTCTGGGTCCCTTATTCTACCTGGTGTGTCCATCTTGCTGCCTTGCAGGTCACACAGCTCACCTAACGAGTGAGGACAATAATTCCCAACAGTAGCTTTCTGAGTTGAGTATGTTTCCCCCGTGCCTTATGTTTCCAAGGTGAGGTACAGTGTGAGGTCTCCTTTGAATAGTTTCCCCCACAATAGGTGGAAAATTAGTCAGGTAACAAACAATTCCTTTACCATGATTAGTTAACTTAGTTGCTGAAGGTGCAGCTGAGTGTTTAAGATGTTTTTGTAATGTGTGTTGGATTTAGTTTCATTCACCTCCAGATGTCTTGAGTGCTTGAATATCAATTTGAAAATGTACCTTGATACTAGCATCTTAAAGAGAGATTTAATCTAACAAGCCTTCAAGATTTAGGTTACTTTAAAATAAGTCACTGTAACATATCAGGGAAATAAAGTGTATGTGTTTTTTTTTTTCATTAACTTGAACTAACGAAGTAAAAAATGGCTGGAGCTTTTCTCCACACCATCTGCGACATGAACACGTGCACTGGCATGGTACATCTGAGGTACAGGTTTCCACCAGTATCCTTGGAGAGAGAGCTTGTTCTGGGACCTTCTTCAGATAGCACAATTTGGGAATGCTCAAGTCCCTGGTATCTGCTTGCACATAATATGTACACTTCCTCTGTAGACCTTGTAATTTATAATACCTAATACTGTGCAAATGGTGTGTAAATAGTTACACTGTATTATTTAGGGAATAGGGAGGGGAGCGTTTTTTTTTTTTTTCCAGGTATTTTCAATCTGTGATGTGTTGAATTCACGGAGGCAGAATCCACAAATAAAGAGGGCTGACGGTGTAGCCTGGCCTGGCCGGAGCACAGGCTTCAGGCGGGAGCAGAGGAGAGGAAATCAGCTTTAGTAGAGGACAAGTGCCCGCAGCCTCGGTGCTGACTGAATAAAAGTCATCGCCTAGCTCGCCTGCCACTCAGCTGCCACTGCTGGTCCCTGTCCCTCCGTGTGTGGCTCGGGAGGTCACTTGAGACTGGGGTGCTTAGTGTTTGTAGGGTATTGGGAAGATACCATCTTTTTGTTTGAAAGATCTAAAATCGGTATCTTCCTGCAATTGGCAAATTAGCACGGTTGTGTTTATTGAATCCACTTTTTAGTCTGGTAAATGATTCACAAATATTCACATAGCACTGTGGGCCAAGCACGGTTCTAACACAATGTATGGACCAGGAAGGGGTTCGGGTTCGGGGTGGGGAGCAGACTGAGACTCGGAGAAGCTTAACTCACCTAAGGTCGGATGGCCCCTGTGTGGTAGATTGGAGATTTGACCTCCAGGAGAAGTTCCAGGGTTCTTTCTCCCAGCACTATGGGCTGTCTCCTTAGATTAGCATTCCGGTGAGGTGTGGTGACACATGCCTGTAATCCTAGCTCTCGGAGAGGCTGAGGCAGGAGGAGCAGAAGTTCCAGCATGAGGTCCTGAGTTCAAATCCTCAATACTTCATTAACTGGTTGTGGTGGTGCATACCTGTAATAAGAGTGTAGCTCTATTTCCTAAAATAATAATAATAATAATAATAATAATAATAATAATAATGTAGTTCAAACTTAGTGCAACCCTATCTCAAAAAAAAAAGGACTGGGAGTGATGGAATGAGGTAGCTCAGAGCGAAGGCCCTGAGTTCAATTCCAGTACTGAAAAAAATAATATTCTGATTTGAAGTAGGGGAATAAAACCATTTTTAATGTATTAACCACATGAGTTGTAGAATTTCTACAGAAATATCGTGGGAAGTGTCTAGCGGAAGTCAGTTAACCATGGGTATTAGTTTCGCATCATTCTAACGTAGCACTGAAGGCAATTAACTTTTTGTTACCCTTGTTTATGTCTTCGTGTATAGCACATCTTCCTCTCCGTTCCCACCCCCTTCTCCTCCCCGACAGCCTCGTTCCTTTTCCAGTCTTATCTTCCCACTTTCACCCATCTCTCTTTTTACTTTGCTCTTTTGTTTTTTTATGGTTTTCTCAGAGAGACCACGCAATATTTTTCCTTCTGTGTCTGATTCATCTCATTAAGCATAGACTCTCAAGGTGCGTGCCTTTCCCTACAAACGATTCAAATTTATCTTTGTTTGTGGCAGAGTTGTACTCCGTGATATAAATATACTACATCTTCTTCATCCATTCTCCCGTTGATAGACATATAGGCTGGTTCCAAGATTAAGCTATAACCACTTGTGCTGTGCTGTAGACGTGGGTATGTATGTATCTGTCTTGTGCAATGACTTCAGCTCTTTTGAGAAGAACCTCAAAAGAGGTATAACTGAATTGACTGGGATATCTATTTTCAGGTTTTTTTTTTTGTTGGTGGTGATTGTGTTTTTTTATTTTTTATTTTTTGAGATAGAATCTTGCTGTGTAGTCCAGGCTGGTTCTGAGTTTGCTGTGTAGCCCAGGCTGGCCTCAAACTCTCAATCTTCCTGCCTCAGCATCCTGAGTACTGGGACTATTGGCATTCACTACTACACCCAGCTGATGTGGTGCTGGGGAATCCAACCCAGGGCCTTGTGCTTGCTAGTTAAATACTTTAACCTCTGAGCTATACCCCCAGCCCTCTATTTTTAGTTTTTTTTTTTTTTTAAGGAATCTCCATAGTGCTTTCCATAATGGTTGTACAGGTTTATAGTCCCACCAACAATGCAGACGGTCCCTTCTCCTCCATAATCTCTGAAGGCAGTTTGTTCACAAAGATTGGATTTAATTTATGGTCCTAGCGGTCCCTGCCCCAGGCTGACTCCGTAGCTTTAGGCTCCTGGTGAGGGCACCACGTAGCAATTGCAGGAGTCCTTGTTGGAGGAGAACCCCAGAAGATGAGACAGGATGAAGTGGGGTCCCCCCACCTACTTCAGGAACACAACCACAGCGACCTAAGGCTCTGCCTCTTAAAGTTCCACAGCATTTTCCAATAGGCCATTTTCACGTGGACCTTTGGGAGATACCAAATTCAAGCTGTAGTACCATGCTCCAAAATCAAAACGAGATTTTGAAAGAGGTACTTTACGTATTTTCATTGGTCATAAACTATAATCATAAGCTACCTAGGAATGTTTTTAGAAGTCATTAAGTGCTAGGCCTGATGGTGTAGTGCTATAATCCCAGCACTCTGGGAGGCTGAGTTAGGAGGATCACAAGTTCACGCCCAGCCTGGGCACCTTAGTGAGTAATTCTCTGTCTCAGAATTAAAACAAAAAAAGGTGGGGGGGGGGGGGCGGGCTGGAGATGTAACTCATTGCAAAGGTCTTGGGTTCAGTGCTGAGTATCAAAAAATAAAATCAGTAACTTATATCAGTTTTGTTGGTTTTCTTAATTCAGGCGTGTAATCTACTTTCATTTGAGAACTGCTGGATTGCAAACAACAACGACAAACCTGTAGATGTGGTGGACACATTACTTGAAAGTAAAATTGTTCCTGTTGATCCCCTAGGGCCACTTTCCTACATATTCCTTATCTGTGCTCAGCGAGGTATGGTGGTCCACACATGTAATCCCAGCACTCTGGGAGGCTGAGGCAGGAAAATTGCAATTTAGCATAACTCTGTCTCAAAATAAAAAATAAAGAAAGAAAGGCAGGGTGTAGCTCATCCCAAAGACCCTGGGTTCACCCCCAGTGCTGCAAAGCAAAACAGAAACAAAACTGTAACAAAAGCCAAGTGATTTTACTGAAGAAATCTTCAACAGATGTTTCTAATACTTAGGATTTGTTGGTTTTGTTTCTGGGGGGTGAACCCAGAGCTTTCCTACTGAACTACCTGCCAGCACTTTTTATTTTGAGACAGGGTCTCACAGAGTTGCTGTGTTGCCCAAGCTGGGCCTGAACTTGCGATCCTCCTGCTTCAGCCTTCTGGAGTGCTAGCATTACAGGTATGGGCCGCCTCATTCAGCCCTGTGATTTGTTTTTAAAATACTTTGAAAAGCCACTTAAAGGCAGACCTTTATGAGACATGATCTTCATGAGACATGATTTCTCTACGTATACATGTTTTGATAAGTTGCCTTTTTAGAAAGTGGTTGCATTTTATTTTATAAAATAAAAAGAAACAGGGTCTCGTTCTATAGCCCAGGCTGGTTCTGAACTCCCTAGGTAGCCCAGGCTGGCCTTGGACTCACAGCAATCCTCCTGTCTCAGTCTCCTTAGTGCTGGGATTACATGCGTGTACCACCATGCCTGGTTTATATGGTGCTGGGGAATTGAACTCAGGTACTCAGTGCTTGACTTAGTGTTTTCTAGGCAAGTGCTTTAATCTCTGAGCCATTCCTACAGCCCTATTATTTTATTTTGAGGCAGGGTTTTACTCTGCAGTCAAGGCTGGTCCTGAACTCAGGAAAGTGGTTGGATTTTAGAAGCATAACCTGTCATGAATGAACTTATATGCTTTTGTATTTTTGTGGTAGTAATATGACTTAAATCTCCAGCCCTCCCCCCCTCCCACTTTTTTATCTTGAGACAGCGTTTCTCAAAGCTAAGTTGCTCAGGTGGGGCTTGAACTTGCAATCTTCCTGCCTTGGTCTCTCAGAGTGCTGGGATTAGAGGCATGTGGTACCTCACCCAGCTATTTTATATACCTTATGGTTGCTGGTAGTTCTGAACATGTTTAAATTGTACACTAAACAGAAAAATTAATTCTTGTAAATGGCCCAGAATAATTTCTGTAGTTTTGTAAATGGATTAAGTAGGATTTAGATTAGTCAGAATTTGATTGGACTAAATATTGCTGAACACTTTGATGAGATTTTGGAAGTTTAAATTGGGTTCTCAGTCTTGTTATTAGTGAAGTTTGACTTCTAAGAAGTAAATGTGTCACCATTTCTCAATATATATTGAGTTCAAATTTTCATATTTTAGATTAGGATATGTATATTCATATATATATATGGTTATAATATATTTATATCCTGTTAGAATTTTGAGATCACCTCACAATTTGGCAAACTTTAGAAAACATGTAATCATGACACGTTTCATGCCTGGAGACTATTTTAAATTATAGGTCTAACTCCTTGCTAAATCATGCTAAGTTGTTAGACTCAGGTGGATCCGTTTATTACTCTGAAAAATGGGTACAATGTTGCCAGTATACTTCCTTGGGGAGCTAGAATAGCTAATTATTTTGTCATTAGGAGTTGTTAATGAGCTAACAGAAATGTGGCCCTAAAGGATTAGAGTACTGAGAAGCCATGAGGTTCAGAACTTGGGCCATGTGTGCCACTCTCTGAAGTCAAAAAAGCAAAAATCTGTCTCCCTACATCAACATTTTGGTTTGTCTTCATGTATTTACATGAACAGGAGATGACACATCTACACTCACATTCTCAAAGCTATCCTCACATTTAGGAAAAATATCACTGAGTTTAATAATAAATAAATTTCTCTGAGTTTAGTAATAAATACATTGAGGACATTTCCAGTTCTGAAGCATTGAGGGAAATCAATATTCAGCATTTCATCAGATGATCAGCAAGTTGATTTCCATCCAGCAACATTAGTTTGTGTTCCTTTTGGGAACAACTGAAATTGTTTGCTAAATCCAAGTGTTTGTGTGGATCTGAATACTACTACAGTAGTTGTTCCTATGTAAACAAGACTGGCCCGGGAACAGGAGTAGTTAAAATGGAGATCTGGCGGTGAGCACGTCATACTGACAGTGGTGCCCGCTGTATTTTAGGGCAGGTAGAAACAAAGACGAGGTTTTGTTTTACAGAGGGAAAAACATTGACGACTTGGAAGGAAAAACACATTCCGTCTGGCATTATGAGTGCTTACTTCACTGACAAAATATGACCAGTGTGCAGAACAGAGAACAGGTGTAAAATATTTTTAGACAAACCTTGGCATATCCCGTAGGTCGCATCCCTTCTGTCTGTACACCCCTCGTGTGCTTCAGAAATAATTGTGGGAAAACCACATTGACAACATGAGCTCGGCAGTGCTGTTATTATTTTATTTTTTTCCCACTGACTGTTAAAGTCAAACATAAATGTGCCTCCCAGCCATCAGGTTGCAGCTATTTTTAAACACTGGCTCTTCACATGTCTTCTCTGGCTCTTGAGGTCTCCTTTTTTCCTTTCCTTCCTTCTCTGTTGAGAAAGTTGGGAAAATATGGGGCTCTAGGCCCTTTCAGGATGTGAAGGTGGGGTTGTGTGTCCCATGAAGCCAGACTCTGACTTAAAACAACGTCATACTTCCTTTAGGCCAGGAAAAAAGTAGGAAAAGCATGTGGCACCAGTCTAACCCAGTTTCTAGCAAATGGGGATACACTGGTTTCTTCCTCCCTCCCTCCCTGTGTCCCTCTCTCCCTCCCTTTCTTCTTTATTCATTTTATTTACTTTTTTGAGACAAAGTTTTGCTCTGTAATTCAGGCTGGTTCTGAACTCACTATACAGCCCAAAATAGACTCAAACTCACAACTATCTTCCTGCCTCAGCCTCCCAAGTCCTGGAATTATGGACATACACCACCCATACCCGGTTAATTTTTATGTGGTGCTGGGGAATCAAACCCAGGCCTTTTCACATGCTAGGTAAGCACTCATAACTACTGAGCTACACACCCAGCCCCTAAACTGGTTTCTGAATACTGACAGAAAGGAGTACTACCAATATCATATCGGGATGGTTTATAAAATGGAACCATAGAACCATGCGAATATTGCCATTTACCACAGAACCTCCTGGCACACATTTGATCATTCCCAGGCACAGTCTCTTCATCTGTTCTGCCCTACATGTGGCTCCCCTTTTTTTTAACTTTAATTTTTATTTTTTTAAGACAGAGCTCTGTGGCCCAGGTTGGTCCTGAACTCACTAACTAACTATGGAGAGGCTGACCTTGGACTCAAGGCAACCCTCCTGTCTCAGCCTCCCGAGTAGTACTGGGATTACAGATGTGTGCCACCACACCCGACTTAGCGGCTCTCCTTTCAATGGCCTTTCCTTGCCATGCATCCTCCCCCATTTCTAGTAAGGATAAGGCTGGATTTTGTTTTGTTTTGTTACAAGTGTGACTGTTCTTTTTTCACTCTGACTTTGCACATCTGTCGACCTGCCTTCAACACTCTTCCCTAAAAAGAATTCTGCATCGCTTTGAAAAGCACTTGCCCTGCTAAAGTTCCTACGGCCCCTGCATTTACTTTCTGCTAAGTGCTACTTCCAAGAAATGTGACGGGCTGTGTCAACCACTGCAGGACAGTGCCTAAGAGAGCCGAGATCCTTGGGCAGCTTTCCTAGAAACCACAGTGTCCCCGGAAGCTCTTCAACAAGGGCCTTGAAGACAACCTGGTTAGCACGTGACTACAAAGGATTTTACCTGTGGAAATTGAGTGATAGAATCTTATTAGAGTGGAAAAAGAGAAGGAGACTTTTGGGGAGCAGGAGAGGTAACGGGAAGAAAGGTTCTTTTGTTTTTGTTTTTAGAAGGAGACCCTTTCTTTAATTATTTCAACTACAAAAGTTCAAGGAAATTTTGGGGTTCTTTGTAAAAGGAATAGACTGAGCTAACACTCCATCTCACGGGAGCATCATCTAGTCAAAAAGAGCGCCGGGGTGTGTGTCCTCTGCTTGCCTTGGCTTTGGAGTCTTGAAGTGAGGGGCAGGACAGTAGGAGGCGCCCTGGGACCTGCCCAGGACATCGATTTCCCCTGGTGGAGCCTTTGCAGAAATCCCGAGACGCAGGCCAAGTCCCCTAGTCCGGGCACCCAAGAAAATACCGATGACAGTGTTTTCTGCTTGCAGGGTGGTAGCTTTGACACTGTCGTGACATCTGAGGAGCTCTAGAAGGAATGGACAATCTCAGAAGCTTGGGAACAGCGCAGCAATGCTCGGGCACCTTTGCCGCACGCGAGGCATTGTTCTAAGCGCTTATCCATTTTATCCCACTTCGTAGCAACCCTCCGAAGCTTGCACTGTTTCCTCCATTTACGGATTTAAAAAAATGAAGACAGGAAGCTTGTCACAAAGTTGTAGCCATCAGAGAGCTTGGCTTTGAACTGTGAGCCCCCATTTCCAAAGAACATGATCCTTGACCATGACCCTGGGCTGGTTTACTTGGTTGCCCTTCACAGGTAGATTAAAAAAAAAAAAAAAAAAAGAACTACCCTTCATTATTTAGGAAGTCATCTGAAATGCACCTTGGACTTTCCCTCTTCTTTGTAAGGGATCACTCAGCAACCCCAAACTTGTTTTGGTACCAACCTTTGCCAGACACAGTGAGGACAGAGACATCTGTCATAAGACTTGAGTCTGAGGATTGTGTGCTAATTTCATTTACCTGCGTCACTACTGCTCTCTGGACGAGCAGGCTCTTGGAGAAGTAACTATAGGCATTTCATATGCTATAGGCTTTATAGTACTTGTGATGGCAGAAGGGTTCTATTGATTTAGGTGGCTGCTCTGGACTCAGATTCCATTCTTGTCCCTAAATTTCTTCTCAAACAAGGTGAGATATAATTAAACAACCACTGTGCTCGTCCACTCAGTGTATCCACTGAGCACCCACGGGGTTAGGAACCAGTGGGGATACACATAAGTAAACATCTGGGACCTTTCAAGGAGCTACAGTCAAGCCCAAATTATCATAATCCACCAGAAGTTGCAGAAATGTAAGCAGAAAGGAAGAAACTGCCTCCCTGTGAGGTGTTTGGGGTCAAGGAGGTGTTAGCTAGTCATGAAGAGTGGGCCCAGTGTTCACTGAGTCCCTGGGGATGCTCCAGCTCCCTTGGGGACAGGCAATCAAGAGAAATGGCACGAATGCGGCTCTTTCATTGGGTGTGTGCCCAGGAGGAAGAACATATGCTGCCCACCCTTGGGGGAAGCAGAGGCAATCAGATCCTGAGGCTCTGAGGCCAGCCCACCACTTCTGGGAGAAGCTGCTTTTGAATTTGGACATTGTATGCTTTACTGTTCCAAACTTGCACGGAAACATTACGAAAGAGAGATGGCTTATAACGTCCTCATTTGCCACCCATGGAGGTGCGGTGGGGTAGATAAGAGTTGCAAGGGCATAGTGACGAAGGAAAGGGGAGAGGATTTGGAAGGGGAATAGCTGGGGGCACAGTACAGTGGCTACAGCACTTGTCTATAAAATACAAGGCTCTGGGTTCAATTCCCCAGCACCACAGAAACTGGAGCAGTGGTAGTATTACTGTGTGTTCAAAGCCAACCTGGGCTACATATTGAGTTCGAGACCAGCCTAGACTATACACTGAGAAACTGTCTCAAAAAAAAAAAAAAAAAAAAAGGAGAGGGGTGATGGTGCCGGAGGAACGGCTCAGTGGTTAAAGATAAAGCACTTGTGTAGCAAGTGCTAAGTCAAGCGTTAAGTACCCAAGTTCGATTCCCCAGCACCACATAAGCTGGGCATGGTGGTGCATGCCTGTTATCCCAGCACTCGGGAGGCTGAGGCAGGAAGATTGCAATGAGTCCAAGGCCAGATGGGCCCCATAGTGAGTTCAGGATGAGTCTGGGCGACAGAGTAAGACCCTGTCTCAAAAAAAGAAAAAGAAAGAAAGAAAAGAAAAGAAGAAGAAAGGTAGCTCTAATTCCTGTCTTTCAAGGTAAATTTTCAGTTCAGTGCTTATCCTGGAAACCTTCACAGACCAGAAGCTCCCTCTAGGGGTCATCTTTTCTGCTTGTTTACTTTTAGTGACAAAATCTTTTCGGTTTAGGAATATCCGACTTCACCGCAAGTACAACCCTTCCAGAAGCCGGCGCTGGTGGAAAGCACGTGTTCACTGCACAGATGCAGACACCCCTAGCTCACCCCTACGTGATGTGCCACCCTAATCACCACACCGTGTACCGGCAAAGGTAACAAATCTTCATGGAATTCAACTCTTCTGTCTTCCAGTTTGGCTATCTGGATGCCCGAAATATTTTTCAGTTTGAGTATAAATCAAAGAGCAAGGCTTTGGAAGGGAAGTGTCATGCAAAGGCCGCCCAGATTCCCATTAACTTTCCCCTCTTTCAGTCCCTTCCCCTCGCAGGGCCTTTCCCCAGGCTCCCCTAAGTTTCCTCTGTGGCTGAGTACCCTGTGATCCACGGAAACTACCACCACAGCTGTCTAGGCTGCTTCACCTGACCCGGGACTGTTCTGTATAAAACACAGATCCCGCTTTGGTGCAGACAACGCCAGTGACCCAAGGCTCATACCAGATTCCCCGGCAGAGACCGATGTTTAAGCCCACAGCTTCCCCTCCAGACTCCTTGGTAACACATAAGCACTAAATAAAAATGCTCCATATTAACTTAAAGGGCTTTGGTAAGCCTCCAGATGACATTATTCCCAGCGATGCTTACAAGAGAAAACACAGGCTTTGGGATCAGACTTTAAATTGAATCCCAAACTCATCCTTACCCAGCCGTTGCCTGTTAGGTAAGCCTATGTGGACTTGAATTTCCTATCTGTGAAGGAGAAATGAGAAATTCGAATTGTTTGGAATGGTGTGAGGAGTGTATAAGGTATACAAAGTGTTAAGCACCATTTCTTTCCCCTCATAGAATGACTTAAAGAAACAAGGGAGCCCAGCTGGGTTTGCCCATGCCCTGTCAGAGGAAAAGAAAGAGGCCCAGAACGTCAGGTCTCCGGTAGATTATCAGAAAGAAGGGGGAGAGCAAATGAGAGAGAGAGAAAGCTTTTTTTTTTTTTTTTTGAGACAGCCTTGCTGTGTAACCCAAACTGGCCTCAAGGTCACGATTCTCCAGCCTCAGCCTCAGTAGTTCTGGATTACAGGTGCGCTCGGTCACTCCTGGATTCTATTGTTACTATTCTCAAATCCGGGTGGAAGATATTATCCACGTGGCCAGGTGCATGGGCTTTCGCGTCACAGAGACTCATCTGGTTTTGGTTTCCTGCTCAGCCGGGGGACCTTGGGCAAATTATTCCACCTCACTGAGTCATCTCTGAAATGAGGAAAATATTAAATGCAGGTGAATAATCCCCACCTCACAGAGGTGTGAATATTGAATGAGACGGCGCCTGTGAAGCACATACCAAGTGCTGTGAGCTCTTAACATGGAAATTGTTGAGCCGAAGTGGTGGTACACACTTGCCATCACAGTTCTCTCGGAGGCTGGGGCAGGAAGGTAATAAATTTGAGCCTAGCAGAAGCAATAAAGCCACTTAGTGAGAGCTTGTCTCAAAAGTTAAAAAAAGAGCTGAGGATTAGCTTAGTATGAAGACACTGAATCCGTTCTCAGCACTACCAAGAAAAGGGGGGTGGTGAGGGTCTTACCACCCCTGCCCCTAAAGCACCTAATGGATAAAGAGTGCCCACCTCCTAGGAAGCCTGGGGCAGATGTGGGTTGCCATCTGCTAGGTCTTGCCGGAGCTGCAGCCCGCTCCTCCACAAACACAACCTTCTCCTCTTAATTAGGTCACAGGGTGAAATTATGGGTTGTGATGATGACCATGGATGTTGTTTTGCTCCCGCCACTGATCACACGGGGTCCTGTGGCTACTCCCCTTTTATTCTGTGGCCCCTGGTGGTACACTGAAGAGGAGAACAGCCCCTCAACTAAGGGGCCAATGAGAGGTGAGCTCTGCCTCTGAGGCAGCGGAGCCGGGAAGGAAGGCTGCAGAGAGGCTCTCAGGGCCTCCTCTGAGGTCCCCAGGGTCCCCATCTCTACCCAAATTACTATTCTCTGCTTGCTGGGCCACCATCCTTATAGCCTCGTGTGTGTGTGTGTGTGTGTGTGTGTGTGTGTGTGTGTGTGTGTGTGTGTGTGTGTGAGTCCCTCTCCCCCGCCTGTTGTCCCCCACCAGCACCCTCACCCTGGACTCTCCCTGCCAGGGAGGGCATTTGCGTCGTCCCCTTTACTCTCCAAGGCTGCCTGCAGGGAAAGAGGCCCTCTGTCCTCTCCTGGCTCTTGCTCTAGCCACAGGCAGAAACAGCAATTATCCTCAGCCAACTGGAGCCACCAGCCTCCAGACCGGCCACTCCCGAAGGCCACCACGAGTCTATTATTATGCCATTTTATAGATAAAGATGCTGAGGCACAGAGAGGCTGACTTGCCTTACCCAGGAAATTGGTTTCTAGAGCTCATGCCCTTGGCCTTCTTCCACTGACACCCACCCTGGACATCAGGGAGAGGTGTGGATCCTGAAACCTACAATACCCATTTCCTCTTTTTAAAGCTCATACAACACAATTACAGCAGCAGTGACCGCTAACGAGTAACCCTTCCATGTTTCGTCAGCACTTTCGTCAGCACTTCCACACAGAAGCGACACTACACCTGTGGCGTGCCTGTCTCTGGAGAGCTGCTGAGGAGCCAGCTTGTTGTTGGCCTGGTGGGGGCAGGCAGCTGTGCCACGGGCTCTGTGCTATGCCAGGGGACAGCCCAGGCTCCAGCTCCCACTTCGTCCTGTCGTCATCCTCTCGCTACCACAGTGGGCTAGGGCGTGGTGGCCCCATCTAAGTGCCACCACAGTTAACACTGTGCTCATCTCCTCACTTTTCAGGAACTCTGGGATACTGAGGAAAACCATCAAGGACTTTACTTGATCAAAGACATGTACATCTCCTGGGAGAAAAGACGAGGGGATTTTGAGGCTGGGATCAGGGTCTAGCAACAATGGTTTTTGTTGTTGTTGTTGGGTTTTTGGATTGTTTTTGCAGTTCTGAGAATGGAACACAGGGCCTTTGTACTAAGTTACACCCAACTCATTTTTTGTGCTTTGATTTTGAGACAGAGTCTTGGTAAGTCACTAGGTTGCCCAGGCTGGGCATCACCTTGCGATCCTCCTGCCTTAGTGTCCCAGGGTGCTGGGATTAGGGGCCTGTGCCACCAAGCCTGGCTGAACAATGAGTGAAAGAGCCCCAAAGGACTGTTGGCAATGGGATGACAAGACTGCATAGCAGCAAGTGACTAAAAGAGAAAATCTCTGAAATCCTTGGCAAGGCAAGAGCGAGTTAAAGACCATGAGATGGGGTCCCCCTAGCCTGACACAAAAGGAAACCAAAATTGTTTGTCCTTTGTAATAGGGTGTGCCATATACTTTTCTGTGCTGATGGAAACACTCCTTGTTTGTGTTATCCAATACCATTGCAACTCGCTGCATAAAACACACCACTTGAGATGTGAATACGGCGAGTGGAGGACCCAACTTTAAAATTTACTTAATCTGAATTTATTTACATGCATTCACCACCAGCTGTATTTGAAGTTTGCCTCCCTATGCTTTCCGTAAAGCCTTCGCACTCCCAGGGTCCAGTCACCAGTTGGAGTGGTGGGTGCGTCTGTTCAGAAGGAGAACTACCTTTTGGGGCTCTCAGCTGTTACGAAATGGCTCAAATACGGACACCACTTGGGCAGGAGCATGGGAACTAAGGACAAACCTAGGACTGAGTCTTGGTCCCTCCATTTATTAACTGTATGACCTTGGGCAAATTTCCTTAAGACATTTAGTTTCAGATTCAGCATCTGTAAAATAAGGAAAACACTACCTAAGAGGGTATTTCTTCTCCATGAGCTACGTCAGACCTGCTGCGTTCATTCATTCAACCAAATGCTACTGAACACCCTGGATGGTCAGGCTGGGAAGCTAAATTTGAACAAAGCATCTTTCTTAGTGAGACTTCGACTCAATTTTTTTTTTTTTAAGGTAGGGATAACTGGAAGCCTGAAGCAACAGGATCCCAAGTTCAAGTCCAGCCTGGATAATTTAGCAACTTAGACAGATCCTGTCTCAAAAATATAAAACAGAAAAAGGGCTGGGGACATAGGCCGGTACAAAGGCCCTGGGCTCCATCCCCGTTACCACACCAAAAAAGGGGGGCAAGGGTGTTGCTCGGTTGTAGACCACTTGCCTAGCCTGAGTGAATCCCTAGGTTCAATCCCCAGCACTAAAACAATGGCGTGAGGATTAAATTGGACCATATAAAGTGGTAGAGCTGGAGTGATAGACATATAGATAGACACAGGGTCCCTCTTTCTAGCACCTGCTTCCATTCTGGCGAGGGTCCTTGACAATGCCCTACCCTCCTCTTGGCTTCCTTGGCTGCCCGTATAGAAAGAAGACAACCCCACCCTCTCTCAGAGTATAGGCACAACTGGATGTGTCCCTGTCACCAAAGTAGAAAACAAATGATCACAGTGGGTATGTCTTCATCCTGGCAGGGCTCTTGTAGTGCCATGAAGACTTGGAAAAGATAGGCAACACCCAAGCATCGCACCTCCCACCTGACAGTCATGCTGAGGACAGGCTCCGCCTCCAGAAGCAACTAGGCAGGTCGTCCTGGAGCTGAGCCCTGTTTGTCTGTGTGGACACGAGAGGGCCAGTGTGCTCAATCCAAAGATGCCAGGGCTCCATGTACCAGGTTAATCTGAGACATGAACACAAAGACTCCAACCTGACCTTGAACTACATGGGCTGAGGGGCTCAAGCACCGGGAAGGGGGGAAGGAGAGAGCTGGTAGGCTTGCCACCTGCCTGCACTTTCCTGTCCCTCAGCAGAATGTCATCGGCAGGCTCATTCTTCCTCATGACACAGCCTGATACAGGAGTGTGACCTTAGGGCACATTCCAGAATGAGGGCACAGCCAAGAATAGGACCCAGGAACCCTACCACCCAACCCGCCCACATTAATCACAGGTTCCCCGGGGGGCGGGTCTTGATCCTCATTGGAGAGGTGGGAGGAGGAATATCAGGAACAGAAGTTGGGAAAACACCAGAGAAGCCCCTTCCCAGCCCTGAGGTCCTCCAGCCCAGCAGCACCCCATCGGCCTTGCTCCCAGGAGCTCTTGTCCATCCCATGAAGCCCTCCCAAGCTCTGAACGGGCGTTCCTGGAGCCCCTGAGCTATTGTTCTTATTTGGATCTGTGCAAACACTTAGGGAGACAGATGGCAACTTGACAAAGAGGCTCTGGCAGCCTGGGGACAGTGGAGGCTTCCCCGAGGAGTCAAACCTTGAAGGATGAGTAGGCAGAAGGCTAGTGTCTCACTCAGGAATCTAGGCCATGGCTCTGTATGTGTGTGATAGAAATACATGTCACATGGCAAGGTCATAAATAGACCTGGGGTAGCGCGCGGCGGCTGACTGGAGGCGGCGGGGGAGGCATTTGGGTCCTGAGGAGGCGCCGCACTGTGTAGCCCAGGGAGCAGTGTGTGTGTGTGTGTGTGTGTGTGTGTGTGTGACACAAGCATTGGTTCTGCCACTTGGCAACTGTGTGACTCTGGGCAAGTCCTTTGCCCCCCGCCTTGTGTTTCCTACCCACAAGTAATTTTTTCTCTCATGCAGTGCGACAGAGAGGACAAGAGATGGAGTTCAGTGCTCCTCACACCATAAGCTCTTGCTGAGGCCGAGGAAACACGACACAACACAACAGTTTGACAATGGGACAGGAAGTTCTCCACCGCGGAAGGAAATCACCATGAGTGTGGATTATTGTAGTCAGGTCCCCTCACTGCGGCTTGCTCGGGCCTCGCTGTCCCAGGGGTGACATCAGACTATGGAGCAGCTAGCCAGACAATGGAGCAGAGTGTCCTAGGAGGCCGGAGTGCAGGCGAAGACAGAGGGTGGAAAAAGCCAAGCTTCCCTGCCGGAGCGCCCAGGGCTGGTCCCAAGTGAACACAGGGCAAGGTGGACTGGGGAGAGGTGGGGGCAGGAGACTGGAACAGACATGGGAAGACGAGGAGAACATGTCCAGTGTACACAGTCAGGTTGGAGAGACCGACCTCTGTGACGGAGGCCTCAGGATCCCTGGATCCTGGCTTCTGGCTGAGCCTCCCGGACTGAGTCAAGTAACCTGTGCCGGCCACCTCACAACCCAGCCCCGGGAAGACAGTCCAGCCCACTGTGCCTCTATTAGCGATCAGGCATTGTATAAGAACTAGGAAAATGGATGAAGGCTAGGTATGGTTTCCAGGACAGAAAAATAAGGCCACGGGCTCAGGTCCTCTCTTGGCTTCTTGACCAAGAGCCTTTCTTTTTTCTCTTTTTCTTTAATTTACTAAACTTTTGCTTGCTTTAAAAAGAGAGAGAGAGAGAAACTAATGCCGTATAGTGTCAGAAATTACAATCAGTTCTCCATTGCTCATTCCCTAAGTACCCCTATTCTCTGTGCCTCCAGTCAGTCCACAGAAGGTGCCCAGTGTAGACCTACTCTGGAAGCCACAAAACAGAGCATTTGCAGCTGAGCGGCCACCCAGCTCACGAAGACCCAGGCGCAAAGGACAAGCGGTGAGTGTCAGCGCTGGGAGCCGCTGCGGGTGAGAGGGCCGGGCCACCACTCTGTGCCAGGCCCTGTCTCTCAGGCTCGTCAGCTCTACAAAGGCAACAGAGCTGATTCCCCCTGAGTCTCTGTAAAGTGCTTTTACTACCTTCCATTTTAAAGATGAGGAAACTGAGGCCCAGAGAGAAGAGGTAAGGGACGGAGCCCAGATTCAGACCTAGCTGAGTGTGACTTCATGAGCTGGGTGGTTCAGGCTCTGCCAACCTGGTGCTGTGGGTGGCTTTCCTGATCCGCCACCTCTGCCAGCGAAACACAACAGCAAGCTGGGCCTCTGCCATGTTGGCCCATCCACAGAGCTCAGGCCTCTGGTTTGGCAGGTGAGGTGAGGAGATAGGAGGCCAGTGCTGGCAAGTCGCAATGGGCTATTTGTTGGGGCACTTTGGGCTGGAAGGAGGTACCACAGAGATCTCAGGCCTCTGAGGGCACCGCCAGGTGACAATCCTTACCCTTCCTGGTTACCTGACCCCAGGAGAGAGGGGTCCATGGCTGCTGCTCATGCCATCTTGATGGCTACATTTTGTGCTCAGTGTCCTCTCAGTGATGGTTTGAGAGACTCCCACTCTTGGTCCCTCTCCTCTCTCCCAGGTGAGGGGCTGGCCTGGGCTGGGATAGGCCTGGCCTGGATTCCTCCGTAGGGCAGTGTTCCAGGGAAGAGGCGTCTCTTGTGAGGGAACAGACCAGTTGTAGGTTTGCCATGGTTGCACGGCTCCTGGACACCTGTGTGGAGTAAGATCAGCCATGAGCTCTGTGAGGCCAAAGGCACAGCTACTGCATTCCTGGAAGCCAGCTCCACCTCCTAAGCACACCTGGACCAGGCCTCACCCTTGGGAGTCACAGCTGGGCAGCATGCTCCTGCCTGCCCCATTTGCGTGTGTGTGTGTGTGTGTGTGTGTGTGTGTGTGTGTGTGTGTGAGTGTGTGTGTACAGGGTACTAGGGATCAAGCCCAGGGCCTTCACACTGAGCTCCTGCAGGCAGGCCCAGCCCATATTTTTATTGTTGATTTTGACAGAGAATTTCACTATGTTGCTAAGTTTCCCAGGCTGGGATCAAACTTGCAATCCTTCTGCCTCAGCCTCCTACATCAGCTGGGACTCAGGCCTATCTCAAGAGGTCCAGGTCTGTCCCACCCTTGTTTCTGCCACCCCTCATCGCTGAATGTGACACCATCAGTGGCAGGGTCTGGGCTCTACGCCTGACTCGCCATATTGCCCTCAAGGGGAGGAGGTCCTGAGATTACAACGCCAATCTCCTGGCCCTAAACCCTGCCTCTAATCTTCGACAAATTATCTTGCCTCTCCAGCTGAGCTTTCTTGAGCTTAACTCACAGAGCTGTGCTGAGCACCACAGTTAAGAAGCCTCAGATCTTACAGTGGGTGGGCCTGGACATCCACAGTGTAGCCCTTTACGATCCCAACAAGGTTCCACTGGCCAGACTTCCCTCCTGAAAGGTCATCAAAGCAAATGACACTGATCACTACGGCCCCTTCCCTTCCCCACCTTGGGCCAAATGAATCACACAAAAGAGCTGTTGATACTATGAGCTTTTAATTAGTGTCTTCCTCCCTACGTTTGAGGAAGCCATGAGGACACCCCACAGTGGCCTTCTTCAGCTTTGGAGGGGTACGGACAGACGAGGGCAGAGGAGGGAATGGGGGGCAGATACAGAGCTGACAGTGGGGTTCTCAAGTTCTCCACCCAGTGAAGGGGTGGCTGGGCCCACACAGGGGTCTGGAAACACACAAGAGAAATCACCAGGGAGCTGCCACGTTGCTTTCCTCCCCTCCCAGGCCCCACCCAGCCTCCCTTCCTCCATGTCCCTGCAGGTTCCCAAGGCTGCCACCAGATGGGAGCATTGAGCAATATTCCTTGTCTTTCCCAAGCCTGCCTCACCTCTTCCTCCTCTACCACCTCCTCCCTGCCAGTTTTTTCCCCCTCTTTATTTCTCTAATAACAAAACCGACCCTGGGTCTTGTACCTGCTTTATACCCAAGGAAACCATTGGCCTACAAAAGCACATCACAGTCAGATGGAAATGCTCTCGTCAGTGGGGAGGGCCAGCCGTGGGTCTGCTCCTGGGGGACTCTGATGTCAGGGTTTTGTGTTTGGGTGCAATGAGCTGGCCAGAAAATGCCCACTGTGGCCAAGGAGAGGCACTATGTATTCTGCTGTGCCCCAGTACTGCAGAAGCACAGGCTGCGCCCACCCAAAGGTGCCAGACCTGTCAACCTTCACTTAAGGTAAGGGTTTTCTGTGTCCCCAGCTTCCAGCTGCTCATGACCCTTATTACAAGCAAACCCTGTTCACAATAATCTGGGAGGCTGCAGGGAATTTGTTCTGGCGGCCCTGGGCCCTCCAGCCTCTCTCCCACATACCCCCTTTGCAAGCCAATCATTCCGTTACCTACCAGCCATCTCCTGCTCCTGGCTAGGGAGCCTGGCCAGAGAGCGAGGGAGGCCGTGGCCAGCAAAAAAGACAAGAATGCCTGAGTAGAGTGGTCACCAGAAATAACTTACAGGTGTCCAGTGGCTTCTTTTATCCCCTTCAGCTAAAAAAAGATGTGAACCCCTCACTCGAGCCAAAACCCAGAAGGTGATCTAAGACCCCAGGTAGCTTTCCTCTGATATGTCCACTGACGCTTCCCGGTTGGCCTGAGACTGTCTGATCTGATCTTGCCCAATTGGCTGCCTGTGGGGTTCTGGGGCGGGTAGGCGGGACAGGGCTAGGGAGGGTGGTGCCTTCAGTGCAGGCTTGGGAACTCCTTGAGGACATCGCAGGTTTTCTTGTGCAAGACCTCGCGAAGCTTCCTGACCCGCCGGGCACTTGATATACCCACGAAGCTGTCAGGGCGCAGCATGGCCATGCCACCGTCCACCTCGCCCATGATGATGAGAGGCGTCTCCCCCACCGTCACATTGGGACAGGGGCAGGCCCAGTCCACGTGGAGCAGAGTGACTTCCAATGGCTCCCGGCCCAGGAACTTGAGGCCCATCTTCTCATCCTTTAGAACCTCATCCACAGTCACCAGGGCACGGCCTGAGTCGGGCTCCTCGGTCACCTCAGAGACTCGGCCCAAGATGACAAAGTCACTCCGGCAGAAGCTTGTTACAAGTTTCTGACGCGGCTTACAGGCCCGACAGCGCTGGTTGCCCCGAGGGAACGGACATGACTCCTCGCAGGCCTCGCGGCTCTCGAAGTTGTTACCATTGCCCTCACAGCCCCCGTAGACAAAGGACTGGCACTGGCCGGTCTGGCTATTGTAGGCCCAGCGAGGCGCATAGGCCTTACAAGGCCCCTGCAGGGCAGGCAGGCTGCACACGGCCAGTGGCCCACTCATGCAGGCCACCATACAGGCCTCATAGGTCTCGAAGTGGTTGAGGTTGCGGTGGCAGTGGCCGAAGGTGAAGGTGAAGCAGTTGTTGGCCTGGGCATCAAAGTACCAGCGGGTCTGCTCCTCTCCACAGTCCTCGCTGTCGGGGGACTTCAGGCACTCTGCTGCTGGGAAAGCTGTGCCGTTGGGGCTGCTCTCCGAGGGGGCCACAGCCTGACCTCCCCTGACCACCGACAGTGGGAAATCAGCCCTCAGGACCCCGGCAGCATTCTGGGCTGTGCAGGTATAGATGCCAGCATCCTGGGGCTGGGCGTTGTAGATGACCAGCTGGGCGATGTTGGTGACCACCACATTGCCACGCACATGGTTAGGCCGCATGACCACATTCTCCCGATCCTCCAGCTGCTTCTCCCAGGTGACCTCAGGTCGGGGCCGGCCCACCACATCACAGAGAAAGCTCACCGTCTCACCCACAGTCACTGACTGGTGCACAGGGCGGTTGAGCAGGGCTGGGGCTGCCATGTCCAGCCCAGGGGTCTCAGGGGACACTGTGGTGGGGTACACAGTGGTCTCAGGTGGCGGGGGGCTGGTGTTGGGCCAGGTGAAGTGATAGCGGCAGGTGACGACGGCCAGTGTGATGCCCTTGGAGCAGGCCTCAGCGTCCATGTAGCAGCGGTTGTAGTAGGTCAGGCCATCTGAGGCACAGGTAAAACTGGGCTCCTTTTCACACCGATCTTTGCACTTACACACAGGCTGGCCATCCCAGATGTCACATTCAGAGCCCTGCTGCAGACACATGAAGTGGTCGCACGTGGCCTCCTTGGGCATACCCACCGGGCCCCTCTTCCCCTTCACATCCATGTAGCGGGCAGCAACACAGCTCTTGGTCCCGCACACATTGGGGCAACACTTCTCATAGGTCTCACACTCCTGAAAAAGCCACAGGGAGAGCTCTGAACAAGGAGCAGAAAGAGAAAGGCCAGGACCCACCCCCACCCCTACACAAGGTTGGCACGTGTGACCTTGCATACGCTCACTGCCACGTGTGGGCAAAACACTTGATGGTAACAAGTTGAGATGAGTACCCACCTTGCGCCAGACCCTTGTTTATGACCTGCAACATTTATCAACTCACTGTGGCCACCATAAGCTCCTGGTGGGGACAACTATTATTCCTACTTTTGGGATAATATTGAGGCACAGAGAAGTTAAGCGACTTTCCTGAAGTCACATGGCTGGTAGTGTGGGAAGATGCAGGCCACAGACTTCCAAGAAGAGTTGTTTCCTTACTGCCACTTTGCAGATAAAAAATAGAGGCACAGAGAGCTGAGATGCCTGCCACAGAGAGGGGAGGTGCTGATATCAGAAAGGGCTTCAAGTTCCCAGCAGGGGAGATTTTTAAAAATATACAATATGGTTATCCCAGTGAGATCCAGACTTGCAGGGAGAGGCTGCCTTCGGAACATTTCTTCCCTGGGGTGAGGATGCTTTCGACAACTCCCAGAAGCCTCCTAGGGAACATCTCTCCTTCCCTCAAGGTCCCACATCGGGGCCTGTTGGGCTAAGTAGGCCAGGACTTATGGCCGCATCAATCTCAGGTGCTTGGTTCCATGAGGGACATTTTGGGAGAAAACAAAAAGAGGAAAGTCCCCTTGTGTGGCAAAGGTCAGTAAGTCCTCCACCCAGGACGTGCCAGGCCGTAATCCCCTCTGATTTTCTGTGGAGCCATGTAAGGCATTAGTTTAATTCCTCGAAATTAGCAACGTGCTCCTGGAGCCGACACAAACATGGATTTCACGTGGTGTTTTCGACAACCACAGGCTGTGCCCGCTGGGCAGGCGGGCAGTACTCCTAACCCTCTATCAGGTCGTAACTCCGTGAATTAGTCCCCACCAGGAGCTGGCCTCTTATGCCTCTGACTTTTATTTCAGCCTCTTTGACATTCCACATCAGCTAAGAGGGGGAAAATACCCCCACCCCGGCTGTGTGGAGCCTGCCTGCTTGACTTGTTTACTATTCTCCCTTGTCGGCTCAGAATGGGGATTTTGTTTTGCAGCCCTTGTTTGGCATGGGCTCTGGGCCACACCAGGGGAAGCTTTGGGATGAGGATGAGCTGCACTGAGAGTGGGGTCTAAGGCGAGAGAGACCCCGTGGGGAACTGAGGGTGGGAGGGGATGTGGGAGGCAGAGGAGACTGTTCTTGGCTTGAGGATTGTTCTGTTTCCTAGGACTCTCTGGCCAGGAAGCTCCCCCAGGACCCATAAGTCCATGAACGGCTTAGGGACCAGAATGTAGCCATAGACCACCTGCATCCCCAGAACCCACAAACACCTTCTCCCCAGGACATACACAGTCACCTAGATCTTCCCTTCCCCAAGCCCCACCACATCTTTCAGGCCAGCCGTACCAGTGGAACGGGCTTCCCACAAATGTAGCCAACGAGTGGCACGGCCTCACCTCCCGGGGGCAGCCGCCTCCCCTCCCTGCCTCTTCTTTTCCTCAACACCGCCTTACCCACTAGCAGCACTTGTCCTGAAAGGTCTGAGAATCGTCCCTGGGGCACTGTGAGGCGGAAGATACTCTGTCCAGGGCAGTCTTATGCTTTCCTGTGGGTGACCAGACATCCACAGGAATATCTGGGCCTCTCGTGTTCCCTGGTAAAGCTGACCTGAAGCCTCAGGAGACTGCACTACCCACAAAACTGGCCAGAGATCTGGCTGTACCCACAGCAGGTCCAGGTTCTGTGGGCGCTTTGCCCCTGCAGGAGTGGACTGGAGTGACACTTAGGAACACCTCAGCAGCTGGAGGACAAGTGCCCCGAAACTAGCCTGGCCTGCTGCAATGTCCTCCAATGAGGAACAGAGGAGAGAGCTAGGAAATCCGGCAGGCTGATGTCCCCTTCCCTCCTGGGGTCACCTGGAGTGTCTATTCAGAGCAGTCAGTTTCTGCCCAACATGCCCGCCAGCCTGGCTGCTCTCTGGGTCAAGGACTAAATCCTGGGGAAATGGTGGTGGCCAGATGAAACTCCAGTTTTGCTGTCCCGAGCCCACCTGCCCCTCACTAAACGTGGTTCTGCTCAAAGTGTCCTCTCACCCGTGCAAGGTGGCCGATGTACACCTGGCAGACACACCATGCCAGTCCACACTGTGTGCCCGACACAGGGCTGGCTCAAAGCAGCTGCCAGCAAATAGGAAGGCGAAATAGCATCGCCAGTCTCTAACGCACGTAGACATGGTACCCTATTCTCACATGCGTTAGCATTTTACACAGGCACCGGGCCCTTTGTGCCTCAGGTGGACAAGGCCTTCACATTCCCGGAGGGCGCTGCCTCGTCGTCCCACCCTACAGAGTCCACCCCCTCCATAACACCCACATGGTCCCTCTCCGGCCTCTAAATTCCCACTCACCTGGTCTGTCTCACACTCCCGCTTGCAGGTACTCTGTGCATCCACCCAGAGGTTGGGGTTCATGTCGTTGGGGCAGATGCCGGCGTGCGAATAGCGGACGGGTGGCGGTGCCAGGCCAGGTGGGGGCACCCCGAGCAGCACGAGCAGCAGCAGCAGCCCCCCATGGGGCCAGACCCAGGGGCACCCCAGGGCCCACATGGTACAGTCTGCAGTGGCTAGAGATCTCCCCTGCGACAATGCCAGGGGCTGGGACCCAGCGGGCTGTGGGGAGACACCTGCCCTCCGCACCCCAACAGGTTTCCTTGCGAAGGCAGTGCCGCAGCTGCCCGATGCTGCCTGCGCGAAGTGCCGCCCGCCTGGCTACGCGGCTCCAGATAAAAGAAAGGTCTTTGGAAGGAAACTCCGTCTCCTCGGTGTGCAGGGAGAGGAGCACAGCAGGGGCCCGAGCCTGGATTTATATCCTGGGCGCGCCACCCGAGTGGGAGCGAGCTAACCTGATGCCTGTCACAGGCAGGCTGCTGGCGCCTCTGTCCCGTGGCTGATCACAGTCTTATTGCAGAACAGGGAAAAAAAAAAAAAAAAGCTGGAAGTAGTTTAGGCAGCGTATCTGGCACGGTGGGACACCTGCTTGTTTTTGACTCCAGGAGGCCTTTAACCCCTTCAAGGGCCAGAAACGGCATGTGCTTTGGGGGGGCTGGCTCCCGGACACGCAGGCTCACTGCAAAGGAGGGTTTGTTTCCCTCTTCCCCACCTCCTCGGGACTGGGCCCCCTCCTCCGCTCTGGCCACCTCTAAAGAACACACAATCGCTTGTTCCAAGGAGGGACCCGAGCTGCCGGGTTAGCGTCGCCCCACTCGATAGTACATTTGAGAGCAAATGACGTGGAAAAACAAGTTCACGGCCATTCCAGGGCGGGCGGAGCAGCAGCGGCAGGCTGTGTAAGCCGACTCCGCCCGGCGCCCGGTCCCCTTGCAGGGGAGTGTGCAAACGGACAGTTCCCTGTCTCTGCGTCCCGGACAGTCTGCGCCTTATGTTCCAACTTCTGTGAATTTTGCCCAAATCACTCCCGAGACACGTACCAGATACGCTGGGCTCCCCTCGCTGCCGGAGCAGACCACACTCCTCTGGGCCCCATCGACACACTTGTCGGCTCCAAGAAAACCTGCGGCCACAGCCTCCGGGGACTGCGCTGCGCTGCTGCCGGCTGCCCTTGCTCGTGACCACGGGGCCACCCCTCGCTGGGCAATTTTTATTTCTTCTCCTAAAGCACTGCGGATTGAACCTCGGGCGTGGGGAACTGCATCCGCAGTGTGTGCTGGCGCTGTCTTACTCCCCCGACTGCACAGGAGGTGTGTGCTAGGACGCAAGAAACTTACCCAGGGTCGCACAAAACAACAGGAATGCCAACCGCTCATTGGTTGGTTTGTTTGAGGTAGGGTCTCTCTGTTCAACCCAGGCTGGTCCTGAACTCTCTGTGAGCCCAGGCTGACCTCAAACCCACAGCAATCTTCCTGGCTCAGCCTCCTGAGTGCTGGGATTACAGGTGTGTGTCATTACACCTGCCTTAGGTGATGCTGGAGAATTGAACTCAGGGCCTTAGCGCTTGCTAGATGAGGGCTCTAACCGCTACGCTACATCCCAGCCCCACTCACAAGGTTCTTAATATGTGCTAGACTCTCTAAAGCTATCACCTCATTCCATCCTCACCACAAACTCTACCCCCATTTTAGATTTGAGAGGACTCACAGAGAAGCCAGGCAAATACCCTCTGTCACACAGGCCCATGATCCTGCCCTAGTACAGGAGGCAAGGACCCCATCTTCTCTCGTGTGTGGTGGTGGTGGGGGGGGGCTTCTGAAACCACCCCTCCCCCATCTGTCTGCCAGAACTGCTGCCCTGGTGCAGCCCAAGATCTGGTTTTTACAGAATGGATAAGAAATTTTTTTTTTTTTTGAAAATCAGGGCCCATGTTTATGGAGGGGTTGGGAAGGCGGCCAGAAACTGCCAGAGGCTGGGGGCAATTTCTCGTTTATTTGGCAGGAAAGGGCCTGTATCTTAAATGCCACAGAGTAGCCTGCTGGCTGAGCGTGTTTGTGTTGGCCACTCAGTCCTGGCCTGGCGGGGGCAGGAGGAGGGTGTAGAGCCCCAGAAGCCCCTTTATTGGATAAGCCATAAAGGATTTGAGGGGCAGAGACGGAGCTCCGGGGTCCCGGAAGAGCTGATGGGGGCTTCACACACCAGAGCCGAAGGGGTCCTGTACAGTTGGGGAAACTGAGGCCTGTGCCCAGGTCCGCTGCTCACCAGGCAACTGAACTACACAGAGGCCAGGCGATCCCTCCCCTTATGTGTCCTTTCCCTTCTCTGCCAGAGTGGTGTCGCCTTCTCCCTTCTGAGCCGATCCTCCCTAGTGGGTGGCTCATTCTGCAAGATCTGTCTTTTTCACTTATGTCAAATCGCTAATGAAGGGTGTCAGATCTTAATCCTTTAAATTATTGGAATAAACCTCCCTTCGAGGCCAGTCCCAGTAATGAAGCCAGTCAGCGGGCGACGCCAGCTGCTTTGAATTCCCAGTAATTTCATAAACTGTGTTCCAGCTGCTCGGAGCCGGGGCTCCACACGCCCGCGCACAGACACGGCCTGCACAGCCTCCTCTGAGAGACAAAGAGAATGGACAGTGACACGGTTCTCAGCGGCACTGAGCAGAGCTGTCCCAGCCCTGCTACGTGGGCCGTGAGCTCGAGAGAGCAGGCCGATTTCCAGGAAGTCTGTGGGACCATGAGAGGAAGGAGGGGCAGGAGGGGTGTCAGAAAAGCAGGGAAGCCTGTCTGCCCAGCCTGGCTCTGCCAAGAGCTGTGGGCGGCCTCACGCCTGGCTACTCTGCTCAGAGTGCTCTCAGAATGGTGTCAAGGAGATTAAAGCCTGAAACCCTCTGACTCCCCCTCAGCCCTACCAAGTCACCCCACAACACATAGCTGGGGTAAAAAACATAACACCTGATTCAGGTTCAGACCCCACAACCTTTCCACCTCCTTCAGTGCTGACCCTCTCGGCAGCCCCCGGAGGAGCCTCTGTGTATGGGAGGGGAAACTGAGTCACAGGGTGGTGGAGCTGGACCCGCCCAGGGCCCCAGGCCAGACAGGGCCATGGTGTACCTCCTCCCTCCCTGAGCCACATCTGCTTGCTCCACTATGTCCCCCTGAAGGCTTCCTGCCCCTGTAGGAGGCCTCCTTCAACCACTGGTGTGGCCAGACTGGCTGGTCTATAAGCTGTGCTGAGGGTGCTTTGAAGCCCCCTCCCAGAGCCCCTCGGCCCGGCTCTTGCTAGGGTCTGTGCACACACGCACCAGTCTCTCCCACACTGTTCCCACAAACCCCAGATACCAAAGGTCGCCTAGTTGTTCACTCCCACTGTCCACCGGGCTCTCAACTCAGGCCACGGAGACCAGAGTCTGGCCGGGCAGCTGAGCAGCAGCGGGTCCCTGGGCTGGCCTGACTGCTCTGTGGGTGTCCCCTGCTTTTCACTGCTTCCCCCTGGACGGTGGACATAGATCAGCTGTGCTGTCGCTCAGGGTGACGATGAGAGGGCTGGGCTCTGACCACTCTGAGCGGTCTCAGAAGAGCCTCTCCAGCCCCACACAGCCTCCTCAGGTGGTCTCAGGACCTGCCCTTAGGTGTGGCCAGCAAGAGAGCATCCCTGGACAGTGAACTCTGGGTGACCCTTGACTGCAGATTCACCCTGAGCATGACCGCTTGGGAGTAAGAGTAACTAGATTCTTAATAAGACAACACAGCTGATGCCATTTCCCAAATCAACCAGCTCCCACCCCAGGCTTCAGCTGTGCACGCGGCAGGGACCCACAGAAACCCACAGCAGCCTCACGTGGCCGGCATCCAACCTCTTATCTCTAGCCGGGTCCGTCCCTCTTTCCTTATTTCCTTCCACATGTTTTGTTTTGTGTATGTTTTTACTAATTTTTTCAAGAAGATGCTTAACTTTATTAATCGTCAGGGAAATGTGAACCAAAAACACAACTGAGGCACCATTTCGCACTTGACTAGCATCTCTGTGTTCAAAAAGTTACACAGTACCAAATGTTGGTCAATATTTTTTTTTCTTTTGAGACAGGGTCTCGCTCTGTACCCCAGGCTGGTCCTGAACTCACTATATAGACCAGACTGGCCTGGGGACTCTTGGTGATCCTCCTGCCTCAGTCTCCCAAGTGCGGGGATAATAGGCATGTGCCACCACACCCAGCTATATGGTGCTGGGGAGCTGAATTCAGGACCTTGCACTTGCTAGGCAATTGTTTTAACCACTATGTCATTTATCCAGGCGTGTGTGTGCGTGTGCGTGTGCGTGTGTGTGTGTGTGTGTGTGTGTGTGTGTGTGTGTGTAAGTATCTACTATGTTCAGCCTTCTGGGCACACAGTGGTCCACAGAGGTGTGCACAAGGAGAGCCCAGTCTGGGCCAGAAAACAAGGACACAAAACCAGGGATGACAAGAGAAGTGAACGTGGGGCTGGGGGTCCTCAGTGTTGGGGAACAGAGGCGAAGGCAGGTTTGGCTTGTACACACATGATTTTGGGTGGGGCCTGAGCTGTCTGCAAGCAGAGGAGAGCAGGCAGCTTGTTACACCTCTCGGCAGAAAGGCCTGGCCCGCAGTGTGGCCTCCGCAGCCAAGGCCCTTCCTCTGTGGGGCCCAGGTCTCCCGCAAGGGAGGGTGTGAGGATGAGTCGGCAGGTTTAGGGCCAGAGTAGGGGGTCAAAGCTGCAGGTCTTGCTTCTGCACCTGCACCAGGCGGCCCCGGCAAAGTCACATCAGCAGCCAGTCCTGGTCTACCCTGCCTGGGCCCCAGGCTGAGGCAGCCATGTTTCCTTCCAAGCGGGAGGGGGAGGCCAGCCTCCCGGGAGCCTTCCTGCCTTGATATTGGTCATTTAAACATCTTGGGGAGGAAGTGGAAGGATTTGTGCAGCGGGAATTGGGGTACAGAGAAGAAGCTGACCTCAACAACGTGCTCAGATGGGCAGCCAGGCTGTCGGGGCTAAAGGCAGTGATTAGTCAGACCCAGCCAGGGAATTCAATAAAGCTGGAGGCTCATTACCCAGCTGGGGACCCCCTGCCCGAGCAGCCTCAGCCTGGGTTACATTACAGGCTGAGTGAACTCTCCCCTCCGAGCGAGGCTGCACCCGGCCTTGGAATAATTACGGGGCCTCACAGATGGTGGAAGCGGATGGGGGAGGCCTCCAGCAGCAGGACATGTGACCCATAAGCATCTGTGCGGAACAGGACACGGAGGGTCCACTCTGAGTGGGGTGGGGGTGTCACTGAGTCAAGACCCGGGAGGTACAGGCTTGGCAGGGGTGGGGCATAGCCAGTGCCCTGGGGCAGGTGGGCCTTCTTGGAGACCCCCCCTAACCAGAACACAGGGCCCTGGTGGTACAGCCGAACTCCTAGACGCGGGTGCACTGGCATCGGGGACCTGTGTGCACACTCCTCACACAACACAGTGCTGGCACCTTTAAGCCCATAAGTGCTGGCAGATTTTGGCCCAGGTCCAACTGCTCTGTGGTGCTTGAGTTGAGTGCCACGTGCAGAGTTGTGAGCCCCGGGGTCTCATTCTGGCCTGCCAACATCTCGCGGTGGGACTCTATTTGCCCATCTGACGCCTCTTCAGCTCCCTCCTCTGTGGTCCTGATTGCCCCAGCTTTGCCTTGATGGAATCGCTTCCCAAAAGCCCCGCACAGCCTGCAGCCAAGACAAACACGGGAGCTCAGAAGCCAGGAAGCGGCAGGGCTGGACTCAGCCCCCCTACTCTGCTCTGCTGGGGGACAGCGAGGGCCAGTTTCCACTCCTCTCGGGCCCGGGGGGATCAGCTGGAATGCCATAAGCAGGGACATGGTGTCCCCTCCCACACAGCGTCCTCTTCCTGAAAGCTTCCCTGGCTAGTGCACTCAAGCTCTGCCCTCCCTGCCTGGCTCCCTCTGTCCTCTGAGTGAAAGAGGAATAAGAGATCTCAGGTTTGAACCCCTTTGCCCCATGCTGCCAAGCAATGAGGCACAAGTCCTCTAAAGCCAGGTGCACCCCTGATGCTCAGGCCCCTTGCACAACATGTACAGTGATGAGGCGGAGGAGGGCATGATGGGAAAAGGGCCTTTTCCCGGCTGACCATTGTTTCATGATTTCCACCTTTCCCTGCATTTTTAAGATGAGGCCCACGTGTTCAACCTGCACCTCACGAACTTCTGCCTCCGTTTATTTCCTCAATGTGATCACTGACATACCCCTACCCCCCAAACTGCTGAAGCCCCACATTACCCTTTCAGATCTCTTGAAGCTCCACCCCTTTTCCCCTTGGCCTTTTATACGGACCCGTCTTCAGTCACCGACTCTTCATCTTCTGGATAGTTCCTCCTGCTCGGTGGCTTCTCGGCCCATCTCAGAAACCGCAGCAGGAAGGGGGCCTTCCCGACCCTTGAGGATGGGGAAGCCCAGAGCCCCTTCCCATCTGGGGGTTCCTGTTATAGTTTTTAAGATGATAATAGAGAAATAGAACAAAAAGCCATACCAGGTTACAAAATGTATGGCAAAGTTAAATGTTCTACGTAGTGGGATTCAGGGTAGCCCCTCAAGCCTGGGACGTAGCTCAGTGATTAAAGTGCTTGCCTAGCAAATGCCCAACCCTAAATTTGATTATCTACTGCTGGATAAACATTAGCTGGAGATAATATCACACACCTGTAATATTAGTACTGTGGAGGCTGAGGCAGGAGGATTGCCTAGAGTTCAAGACCATCTTAGGCTACATAGTGATTTCAGGTCCAGCACGGACTACAGAGCAAGAACCTATCTCAAAAAAAAAAAAAAAAAAAAAAAAAAGATATGCCCATATCCCACCCCTACAACCTGCGAATGCGCCTTTATTTGGGACAAAGGGTCTTGGGAGTTGCCATTGCATATCACTAGGGTTCGATTCCTCAGGATCACACATAAAAATCAGCTAGGCATGTGGTGCATGTCTGTCACCCTAGCACTTGGAAAGTGAAGGCAGGAGGCTGGCCGTGAGTTCAGGACTGGCCTAGACTGTAGAGCGGGACCCTGTCTCAAAAAATAAATAAATAAAATAAACCACTACATTTTGTGGCACGTTGCTACAACAGCAACGGGAAGTGAGTCTTTGGCCTGGAACTCTTCAGTGGCCCTGCGGGTCGAGATGAAATGGCTCCGCAGGGCCTGCCTCTTCCCAGACCCTCCTGTCTACCCGGGGAATTGTTTCCCTGGACTGTGTTCTCTTTTCTGACAAGTTTAAAGCATCAGCACTTTTTGTTTTGAAAATTCACCATTAATAATAGATGTAGCATAGTTCCAGACCTATCTACAATGACTCTTTTGAAACACACACACACACACACAAGGGCCCTGGTTTTCAGATGGTTGTCAGTTCCATAGTACTGCTTCAGCCGTCATTCCTGTGCTCTCCACATTCACTGTGACAGGACTAGTTCTGTGTCCACAGTCCCCACACCTGCCTCATCAACTTCTCCCCCTCAGTTTCCCGCCCACATTGGGAGTCTGTGTGTTTTCCTGAATGTCTGACACAGCTTCGCCTTCAACTTTGAGTTTCTCAGCACCTGGTAAGTGCTTGCTGAGACCTAAGTCCTGGCACTTGATATCTCTGAAAGCGATGTTCATATCTGAGGCTGGGCCGGGTAGACATCTGGCTTTTTGAGGAAGTTCTCAGATTTTGGAATAGTGGCTCTCGTAACCCCCGTAACCCGTCACAGACCCAGTTTAGACACAGCCTTCTGTGTCTTCTTTCCTCTCCTATCTCCATCGATTCCAACTGTGGCTGCCAGCTGGGCTTGGCGTGTGCTCGCCCGTGTGGAACCTCATTCCTTGAGCTCTGGTTCCAACCTACCACTGCCAGATTCTGGCCCAGACCCTGTCTCAGCCTGGAGTTATGGCAGTTCCTCTGCAGCAGGGATGATTTCTGGAACTTCACTGAGCATTTTGTGGAATTGTGATGGTGGCAAAAAGTCTCTTTTAAGAAAAAAACCCTGTGATTGCTGTCATAATCTTTAAGAGAAACTATACAGAAATGATTTTAAAGTAAAGTTACCCAGCTGGACATGCCTATCATGGGGATGTGTGATTAGTCCCGGTTATTTGGGAGGCTGAGGCAGGAGAATCACAAGTTCGGGCCAGCCTGAGTAACTTAACAAAATCCTGTCTCAAAATAAAAAATTAAAAAGGCTGCAGATGTAGCTCAGTGAGGCTCAAGAATGCCTGAGCCAACAGAGCTGGAAGAGACAAAGAAGGGCCCTCCCCTAGAGCTTTGGAGGACGCAAGGAGCTGCCAACATTGTGATTTCAGCCTCCAGACTGTGAGCTCATGCACTTCTGTTGTTGTGAACCACTAAGGTTGGGCTGAGGCCTAGCACACAGGAGGACCTCCATTCGATCCTGAACACTGCCAGAAAAAATAAAAAGAAGGAAAGACAGGCAGACAGATATCACTGTGAAACAGTAAACATAGTTATATCAATAACTGAAACAAAAGTTAATTGGGAAGGTTGGGAACAACCAAAGGCCAGAGGATTGGGGGCTTCTGTTTTCTACATCAAAAGTTATAAGATACAAGATAATATGTAAAATTCCATTGCTTTCCTTTATACCAGCAGTGAATTATTGGGGTTATGTTAATATCATAAAAAATGAAATATATAGGTGCTATGATTTGGATATGGTTGGCTCCCTAAAGATTCACGTGTGAATCGTTGTGCCTGGTGCGGTTATAGCTATATAGGCAGGTGGTGGAACCTTTAGGAGATGGGTCTAGGTGGAAGGTGGTTGGGTCCTTGAAGGCATCACACTTGGACGGGACCAGTGTTGGCTCTCACAGAGCGAGTTGTCATTAAACCCAATGAATGGGCTGCTAGGGAAGAGCAAACATGACCCCTGCCTCCACCCCTGGCTTTCTGTCTCTCACATACACCCCCACCACAGTGTCGTGCACCATGGCGTGAGGCAGACAGTGGACCCTCCCTAGAGGCCAGTCACAAACTATGAAATAAATAAGCTTTTCTTCTTTATAGAAGTACTCATCCTCAGGAACAACACTCTGAAAGCAATGAAAAATGGACTAATGCATTAAGTATAAATCTAAAACACGTATGCGGAATCTGCAGGCAAAATCCCATAAAACTCTGATTAGAGAAATTAGTAAAAATCTAAAATATGCAGAGATGTTCTGTGCTTATAATTTGGATGACAATATTATGAATATGTCAATTCTTCCCAATATAACCTATAGGATAAAATCCTAGAAAAATATTTTGTGATAGCAAAAAAATGACTCTGATGCTTATACAGAAAGGCCACAATAAAACAAAACCCCATAAAATCTAACACAATTATTGAAGAATAATAAATCTGGAGACCTGACATCACTCAACTTCAAGACTTGCTATGAAGTTACAGTGGGGCTGGAGGAATATATCAGTGGTTAGAGAGCTTTCCTATGAAACCCAAGGCCCTGAGTTCAATTCCCCAGCACCACATAAAGCTGGGCGTGGTGGTGCACACCTGTAATCCCAGCACTTGGGAGGCTGAGGCAGGAGGATTGCTATGAGTCCAAGGCCAGCCTGGGCTCCATAATGAGTTCAGGACCAGCTTGGGCTACAGAGCAAGACCCTGTCTCAAAAAAGAAAAAAAAATTAGGAAGCTACAGTGACCAAGACAATAGGGCATTGCTAAAATAATAAAGACGTACGCCGATAAAGCAGACCAGAGAGTCCAGAAACAGACTAAAACAAATACAGTTAATTGATCCTTGTCAGAAAGAAAAAAAAAAAAAGCAATTCATCGTAGAAAGGATGGTCTTTTCTTCAGATGACGTGGCCTCCCTGGAGCACAGGCCACTTTAGTTTTAGGACAAGCAGCTTCATGGCATTCCGAGATGGACCCACTCCTCTTTCATTCAACATGGACAATCCATAAAATGTAAATCAGCCATGGGCTGCGCGGATGACAGCGTGTCCTGGGCTCTCCAGCCTGACCCGAATGGACGGCAGATGGACGCATTCCCAAGACCCTTCCTAAGACCTTAGGTTTCAGGGATTCCACTGAAGTATGTATCCAACCCAACCGTCTCACCTTCGTGAGCAGTGAGCCCATGGCACACAGCAATGTTGTCACCAGGGAGATAAGCACCATTGCAGGGCCACCGCCTGCCCTCAATGACACTTGTAGCTCACCCACCTGGATGGAGCTTCTGCTGACTCTGACATTGTTGTGGCTTGTGGAGTGTAAATCTGTAATGTTGTAACCTTTCTTAGATAAACAAGCCGGGATTTGTTCAAACCCAAGGTAACCAACCCATCGTGTTTTCTGGGCAGAAATGATCTATGAGAACTTGGAAACATGACCGTAGATGAAGGACTGGACACCCGAAAAGAGAATAAACATCATTTGTATCACCCTGAAAAAAATAAAAACAGAGAATGCTGGGTAAATACATATGTCTATGCAAGAAAAAAATTAGACGTTACAGATCTTAAATGTTTTAATAAAAATCAACTAACACCCAAAAGTTAAATGTAAAACAAAGCATAAAAATGTAAATTAAATTTCTGGAGGACAACACAAAAGAAAACTTAAATGACTTTGAGTTTGGCATTGTTTTCATATACAACATTCAAATCATGACCTGTGGGGGAAAAACTTAATAAATTACTTCTATCCTGCACAGACTCACTGGAGAGCCACAGACTGGGAGAAAAATATTAAAGTCCCTCAGCATCTTTGGGGGATGGGATCCAGGATCCCTAATACATGGATAATATGTAGAAATATATGGAATCTCAAGCCCCATACATGAAATTATATAATCTTTACATATAACCTATGACATTCTCCTGTATATCTTAAACTATTTCTAGATCACTTATAATATTTAATATAAAACAGTTGTTATATTGCATTGTTTAAGAAATAATGACAAAAATATATACAAGTTCAGTAAAGATGTAATTTTCAAAAAAATTTAGATTGGAGGTTGGTTGAATCTGAATGCGGAACCTGTGTATTTGCAAATCACACATCTGATAAAGGTCTTGTACTAGAATATACAACAAACTCTCAAATCCATTCATAAGAAAATAAACCATCCAACAAAAAAATGAGCAAAAGTTTGCTCATTCACTAAAGAAGACACACAAATGACAAGTAATTACAAGAAAAAATACTGGAGATCATTACTTATTAGGGGATCAGCAAACTAAGCTTTCTACCATGAATTTCATTACCATTCCATAGGACTTAGAATAACTAAATTAAAAAGCCTGGTCACACCACAGAAAATGAGCGTGCATTCAGTTCCATTGTTCAATGATGGAATCACTTGGTAAAACAGTTTGCTTCTGAAAGTTACTGTTAGTCAACTTTCTGTTACTCTAACAAAATGCCTGGAGTAAATAATATATAAAAATATACAAGGAGGAAAAGTTTACTTCGGATGGAGTTTAAGTCCAGGCTGCGTGGGCCCTGTTACCTTGGAGTCCGTGGTAAGGCCAAATATCCCAGCCAGGGAAGCGTGAGAGGGCAAAGCTCTTGCCTTGTGGCAGCCCGGAAGCAGAAAGGAGGGGCGAGGGTCTTGATAGCCCCTTCATGACCGTGCCCCCACGGCCTTCCTTCCTTCCATGAGGCCCTCTCCTACTAAAGACTCCGCCGCCTTACTGTGGCACCACTGCGGGGCAGCCTTCAGTACGCTGGCCTGCGGGGCTAGGCTAGGCTCAGACCACAGCAGGTGTGCGTACACCTGCCTCTCCACTCCTGCGTTTTTACCTAAGACAAACGGAGGGGCGTATCCACACAGGATCAGTACACGAACACTCACAGCCACTTGATCTGCAACAGCCTGAAACCAGAAACAACTTCCAAATCCCTCAGCGGGTTAGAGTCCGCTCACTACAATACCCCTCAGTAACAACACCAACAAAAATAAACTACTGAGATACGGGACAAAAATAAAATATTGAGATATGTGACAATAATTACCGTGCTGAGTAAAAGAAGACAGAAAAGAATACACGTTAAACCTGTGCAGTGTACTGCTGGTCAAATATACATAAATCTGGTTTTTTAAGTTTTAATTTCTATTTACGTGGCACTGAAGCCTGAACCCAGGGCCTTTGCTACACTTCCAGATCCTTTTATTTTTTTATTTTGAGACAGAGTCTCACCAAGTGCTAAGTTTCCCAGGGCTGGAAGTGGTAATCCTCCTGCCTCTGCCTCCTGCCTGTGCCACCAGGCCCACCAAGTCTTTTAAAAGGTCAGGTTCTCAGCTTATCTGCAAGGCTGAGCCTCTTGGGACCCATCCAGCCCCTGCGTCCTCATCCTCTCCCCTCTTGCTGCTCTGTTCCCACCCCCTGTCAAACACGAGAGGTGTGTTCTCATCCAGGTCTGTGCGCACTTATTCCTTCGGCTCAAAGAGCTCTTCCATCCCTGTCTCTTCTATTCACTTTGTCTCACACGCACAGGCTGTTCTGACCCTCTCCCCACATCATTTTACATTCCACCTGCTCTATTACTTTTCTTCCTGGCCATTGTATCAATTGAGGTTCTTCTTGCTGCAAAAACAGTAATGGAACGCCCAATTGAAAGCACATCCTGGCAGCTAGGGGTGTAGCTCAGCAGTTAGAGCACTTGCCTAGTGTGCATAAGGCCCTGGATTCAATTCCCCAGCACCACATAAACCACAGAAAATGTGTGGTGGTGCATGCCTGTAATCCCAGCACTCAAGAGGCCGAGGCAGGAAAATTGCTTGGGTTTTAGACCAGTCTGGGCTACACAGTGAGTCCATGACCACCCCTGGACTGCAGGGTAAAATCCTGTCTCAGAAAGCAAACAAACAAATATGCACACCACATATCAAAAAGTCCAAAAATAGGTGGTACCAGAGTTGGACCATAACCTTGACAACACGAGGACTTCTCTTCAGCCTTTCTGTGATTCTCTTGACCTCCTCCCCATGGCCACAAAATGGGTGTCATCACGTCAATGGCCAACGTGACAAACGCAAAGGCCAGAAGAACAGGTATAGTAGAGGCCATCCTTGCACACCAACCGCTGTAGGTGCCTCCCGACATGGCCAGCCTTCCTTGTACTTAGATTGAAGCGTATTAAATAGTTCTGACCCACGAGCTGTGAGTTGAAGTGATATTGGTAGGTGGAAGTCTGCAGCAGGGGTTCAAGGTCTTCATGACCTACCTGATCCAAACTTCCATCCCGGAATTTGCTGATGCCTTCAAACTCTTCATCCATGTTCAGAGTTCAAAGATACATGAGATGAAGATGGTGATGGGTAGCTGTTTTGTGTAGGAATCTCTGACGAAGGCTTGCTCTCAAGTGAGAATCTCTAGCCCTCAGTGAGCGGTCACTGACACACCCTGGGAATAGTCCTACGGGAAAGCTCTTCAAAATGAGGTGCTTGGCCTCTCACCTCTAGCTTAGCAGTACCAAGTCAGGAATTGTGTTGGTGATGGAGCAAAACCCTGTCTCCAAAATAAACAAAATAAGCCAGGCGTGGTGACCCAGACATCTATTCCCAGCGTTCTGGGAGTCTGAGGCAGGAGGATTACAAGTTGGACCCAGCCTGGGCAACTTAACAACTTAGTGAAACCCTGTCTGAATACATGAAATTTATGAACTTCTGGACAAGATGGCAGCTCCTTGCAGGCTCGTCCAAAAAGTTGATGTATAGTTAAAAAATTAAAATAACTACTTGCTCAACTTAGCTTGGAAAGGTAAGAGAGCATGAGGAATTGAAAGAAGGCCACAGGAAGTTTAGAAACCCTGAAGAAAATGAGTCTGCCAGCAGTGCACACTGCAGACTTTCCCCGGAAAAGGCCTCCTTGCGACTCAGCAAACCAGCTCTGGAGAAGCAACTCTTGGCAACCATACCAGGAAGTGACACAGCCAGAAGCCATCCTGAAAAGAGCCCAAATCTGAACTGTTTTGGGTAAAAGAAACCACCAATGGGCCACACATCAGGGAATTCAGGGACACTCTTAACCAGCGCCTAGAAGAACCTGGCACAAGAGACAGTCTCAGAGAGGGGAGAAAAGCCTTTGATCTCCTGAGCAGTTTGGGCTCTAATGAGAGTAGGCCAAAGACGAGCCCTACTCAGGGGGACAGGAGTGAACACGTCACCTTGGAGGCCTTTGGACTGTAGGTCCCCTTGCTGCCTACTCCCAGCACACTGGGATTTCGGCTCACCACGCACCCTCACATGCATTCAGAGAAATGTCTCAGCTAGGCCATGAAGGTAAAATCCCTCAGCAATAGAATCGTAGGAAGATGAGGCAATAGGACACACATGGAAAGCCTGACTCCTCGGAAGCTGATGTCACGGGTCCTGATATAGTGGAGCTTATAGGAAAGGAAGTCAAAAATCAAGTGGGTCAAACAATTAATCAGTTCAAATAAAACATACTTAAACAGATGCAAGCAACGATTAGTGAGCTTAAAAAGGAA
>PVKB01000333.1:722815-826168 GCA_004027205.1 Ctenodactylus gundi
TTTTTTTTTTTTTTTTTTTTTTTTGAGACAGGGTCTCACTCTGTAGCCCAGGCTGGTCCTGAACTCACTATGAGGCCCAGGATGGTCTTGGACTCAAGGCAATCCTCCTGTCTCAGCCTCCCGAGTGCTGGGATTACAAGCATGCACCACCACACCCGGTTTATGTCATACTGGGGAACTGAACTCAGGTACTTAACACTTGACTTAGCGCTTGGTAGAACATCTTGATAGAGAAGTGGAGAGTCTCAAAAGAAGTCTAGCTGGAAATGAAAAATTCATTTGAAAGCAGGAGAAGCTGGCATGACCATTGTGAGGACAGAATTTCAGACTGTGAAGACAAAGCTGACGAACCAAGTGCTGCAATCAGGGATGACTGTGAGATAAGAAGGAAGCAAGGTGGCTGGACACAGCAGCTTATGGGTGACTCAAAGAGAACCAACCTCAGGATTATGGGTATGTGAGAATGAGCAGAAGGTGACACAAAATGTATAAAGAATTTATTCACTGAACTCATGACAGAATATTTTCTGAATCTAGGAAAAGAAAATAATATTCAGGCATAAGAAGTCTATAGAACACCAAACAACCTGGACCAGAAAAGAATCTTGCCACCACACATCATAATCTAAACCTCAGAAATTCAACACAAAGAGAGAATATTAAAAGCAGTAAGAGAAAAACAGACATTATTCTATCAAGGCAAGCCAATTCAAACAACTTCAGATTTCTCAGTGCAAACCTTAAAGGTCAGAAGAGCCTAGAACAAAACCTACCAAGTTTTAAAAGACAGCAAGTGTCAACCCAGGCTGTTCTATCCAGCAAGACTATCCCTGAAAATTGAACGAGAAGGAAAAAATTTTCACAACAAAGAAACTCTAAGGAAATTTATGACCTCTAGCCTATATTGTGGAGAATAGTTAAAGGAATCTTAGAAAGAGACAGAGAGAAGAGCACACCAAAGAGCCCAGAGGAAAGCAGACATCAACAGGGAAAATGCAACAGCAACAACAAAACCAGCATGGGAAAAACAAGACAATGACAGGATTCAGTAAAAATCTAACAATAATTACTCTCATTGTTAATGGTTTTAGCTCGCCAATCAAAAGGCACAGACTGACACAGAGAACCCAAAAAACAAAACCCCACCATTTGTTGTCCGCAACAAACACACCTCATGCACACAAAGAAGCACACAGACTGAAAGGAAAGGATGGAAACTAATACTCTATGCTACTGGAGCCTGGAACAATGAGGAGTAGCGGTACTATTCTCAGCGTATTTCAAGCCAAACAGATCAGAAGAGACAAATATGGGCACTATATACTGGTAAAAGGAACACTCCCACAGGAAGAATTCACAACTATAAACATATATGCAACTGAAGTAGGTGTACCCAATTATATAAACAGAAATTGGTGAAGCCGGGCACACCTGTAACCCTAGCACTTGAGAGGCTGAAGTAGAGGGACTGCTGTGCACTCAAGGCCAGACTGGACTACATAGTGAGTGAGTTTAGGAACAGTTTAGACTGCAGAGCAAGACCTATCTCGAAAAAAGGTAGGAAGAAAGAAAGAAACAAACAAACAAAGAAAGGAAAAGAAAAGAAAAACCCCAACAGCTGGACGTGAAAGGTCAAATAGATCCTAATAGTCATAGCATGGAACTTTAAATAGACAAGTTAACCAGACCACCCCCCCCCAAAAAAAAAACCAAATTAACAAAGAAACAACAGAGCTAAATCACACCATGCAACAAATGAACTTAACAGATATCTACAGAGTTATCTATCTAACATCAACAGAAGATACCTTTATCTCAGCAGCACATGGAACTTTTCCAAAACAGACCATAAGACACACTTGGCCATAAGACACACTGAAATAAATACAAAAGAATTTAAATAACTCTCTGCATATTTTCAGATCACAGTAGAGTAAAACTAGAAATCAACAGCAAAAGAAACTACAAAAACTATAGAAATACACAGAGATTAAATAGTACATTATTGAACAAGTGATAAATCACAGAAGAAGCCAGGCAAGAAATTAAAAACTTTCTAAATCCAAAATACAATAGAAGCATATAATGCATGAATCTATGGGAAACATTGAAAGCAGTACTAAAAGGGAAATTTGCAGCTATCAATGGACATATGGAAAAAACCATAACAATCTCAAATAGATAATTTAATGAAATGATGCAGCTCAAAGTCCTAGAGAAATAGAAGAAGCCAAATCCATAAGCAGTACAAGAAAAGAAACTGTAAGAATCAAAGCAGAGATTAATGAAATTGAAACCAAAAAAGCCACAAAAGATCAATGAATCAAAGAGTTGTTTCTTCAAAAGGATAAAGATTGATAAGCCTCTAGCCAAACTCACCAAAAGAAGGAAAGAAGAAATGCACTAGAAATGAAAAAAGTGAAATCACAACAGACACTGTTGAAATCCAGAGGATTGTAAGAAACTATGTTGAAAACATATATAGCATAAAATTTGAGAACTCAGAAAAATGGATAAATTCCTAGACACATAGGCAATACCAAGATCGAACCAAGAAAATAGAAAAACCCTGAATAGACCAATAACCAGGGATGAAATTAAGGCAGTAGTGAGAGGTCTACTGACAGAGAAAAACCCAGGATCTTACAAATTCACCACAGAATTTTAACAGAACTTCAGGGAAAAGTTAGTACCAATGGTTCTCAAACTTTTTCATGAAATTGAAAGAGAAGGAACACTGCCTCACTCCTTCCTGGACGCTAGCATCACCATGATCCCAAAACCAGATAAAGACCCAACAAAGAAATGAAACTGCAGGCAAATTTCCTTAATGAACATAGATGCAAAAATCCTTAACAAGATACTTGAAAACAGAATGCAACAGATTATTAAGAAGATCATACACCATGACCAAGTTGGCTTCGTCCTGGGTTTGTGAGGATGGCTCAACATATGTAAATCAATTAATGTAATGTACCACATCAGCCACGCTGCAGGTTATAAAATCAAAACACAAAGATCAGTAGCATTCCTCTACAGCAACTATGAAAACATAGAGAAAGAGATCAGAAAGGCAAGCTCACTCACAGCAGCCTCAAAGAAAACGAAATACCTAGGAATCAACCTAACTAAAAAAGTGAAAACTATAGGATTCTGAAAAAGTAAATTGAAGAGAATATTAGAAAGTGGAAAGATATCCTCTTTTTCCTGGATAGGCAGAACCAATTTTGTCAAAATGGTCATAATATCAAAACAGATACACAGATTCAATGCAACCGCAATCAAAATGCCAACAGCATTTTTTTTTTTACAGAACTAGAAAGAATGATCCAAAAATTTATATGGAATCAGAAGAGACCCAGAATAGCCAAAACAATCCTAAACAACAAAACAAAAGCAGGAAGCATCACAATATCAGATATTATATTACAAAGCACTAGTCATAAAAACTACAGGGTATTGGCACAAAAACAGACAGGTGAATCAATAGAACAGAAATGAGGATGTAGAGATAGCTCTGAGTACCTTCAGCCACCAATTCCTTGACAAAGGGGACAAAAACACATGCTGGAGAAAAGATAACCTCTTTAACAAATGATGTTGGAGGGCTAGGGATGTAGTTCAGCCATTACAGCGCTTACCTACCAACTACAAGGCCCTGGGTTTGATTCCCTAGCAATACACAGACCTAGTGCGGAAGGGCATGCCCATAATCCCAGCACTTGAGAGCCTGAAACAGGAGAATTATCTTTTTTTTTTTTTTTGAGACCAACCTGGGATACACAGTAAGTTCCTAAATTCTGGATCAGCCTGGATTACAGAGTGAAACCGTGTCACACACACACACACACACACACACACACACAATTGGTACTGAGAAAACTGGCTAGCCCCATGCAGGAGAATGAAACTACATCCACATCTTTTAGCATATACCAAAATCAAATCAACATGGATCAAAGACATAGATACTAAAATGACAACACTGAACTTGTTAGAAGAAAAAAAATAGGCAAAGCCCTGGAAGACACAGACTTAGGACTTAAGACACAGACACAGGACTTTCTCAATAAAATACCTTATTCACACGAGCTATTACCAGCATCAACAAATGGGATTATACCAAATTTAAAAAGTGTCTGCACAGCAAGGGAATCAATCAGCAGAGTGAAGACAGAATGACAAAAATTTTGCCAGCTGCTCCTCAAAACAAGCACTATTATCTAGAATATCCAAAGAACTGAAAAAAAAAAAACATTAGACTCCCAAAATAAAAGATCCAATCAAAAAATGGACAACTAAAATTAAAAGACAGTTCCCGGAAGTCCAAATGGCCAATAAATACATGAAAAAATGCTGAGTATCTTTATCCATCAGAGAAATTCAAATTAAAACAACACTGAGGTTCCATCTAACGCCAGTAACAGTGGTTACTGTCAAGAACTCAAAAATAAAAAATGCTAGTGAGGTTGTATGGAAAAGGAAACTTTCTACTTCATTGGTGGAACTATGAACTGGTACAACGATCGTGGGAAGCAGATGGAGATTCCTCAAAAAACTGAAAATAGCTATCCCATTTGACCCAGCTATACCTCTTCTGAGGATATTCCCAAAAGAGTTAAAGTCATCATACAAGAGTGGGCATATATACCCATGGCAACACAACTTACAATGCTAAGTCCTGCAAGCAGCTGATATGTCCATCAATAGATGGACAGATAAATGTGGATGGATGGATAGATATGACACATTTGTACAATGGAGTACTAATCTGCCATAAGGAAAGATCAACTTGAATCACATGGAGGAGAATGGATGCACCTCGAGACCATTATGCTTAGCGAAATGAATCTGACATAGAGGGTTAAATGTTGCAATATGAGAAAAACAACCATTAAAAAAAAGTAAAAGAGAGGTGGAAGAAACTAAGAACATTGAGTTTGTGGGGAGAGAAAGAGGATGTGGCTGGGGGTAATAAGGAGGGTAAGAAGGGGAAGGGAAGTGAAAATGATGAAGCTTTGATATTCCAATACCGGAATTTCTCAAGCTGTTATTATTATGTAATGCAAATACTTGCTAATGAAAGAACTTCTTAAAAGGGAATCACAGTGGCAAATCTTTGCCATCCCTACAGTAGAGACATGGGCTGTACTTGCACCTGCCTAGACTATGCCTGGTCCCATCACTGGCAGTCACAAAGGATCACGAACAAGAAAAATGCTTCATGTGACCCCTTTCAGGACACTTTGTCAGAGAATGTGAGGGTAGAAGAGGCGTGAAGACCGCGGTGGAGGCCAGCTCAGCCTCAGGGATCACTGTGAGTCCCAGAAACAGGAAGGCTACCAGAACTCCTCAGAGATTCATAGGGACATTTGGGGCTCTTCTCAAAGGCTGTGCCTTCAGCAACACTCTTTAGATAGGAGTTGGTACGGGGCTTGGAGGAAAGCAGCATCAATAGGTCACCAGACCCCGGCAGAAGATGACCGATTGTTCACACTGTGACCCAGCAAGCCCTGGTGAGGTGCTGTTGTATGAGCCACCCTAGAACTGGGGACAGGGCGGAAAACAACAGTTTTGACTTTCATCTCCACATATTTGAGTTGGTGTGGACTGCAGATACTAGACACGTTAGAGTGAAAATAAGTGGCAGATTGTGGAGGGTGTTTCACAGGAAATGTGCAGGGGGCTGTCAGCAGGTCCTAGAGACCAGGCCATCCTCTTTCCCTGGTCTCTTTTCTCCACCTGAGAAGGGTGGGTGGCCAGCTGCCATGGGCTCTGACACTTGGCCAACTCAGATTCCAAGAATGAGCCTTGGTGGGTAGGAGCCCTGTTTCCAATTTAGAGCAGAGGTCAGAGGAGGTCTTCAAGAGGAACTGACCTTGACGCTGAGATCTAAAGGGCAAATCAAGCTGAGCAAAGGGGAACAGCACGTGCTTAATGGCTGGAGGTGGCACAGAACATGGAGGAAACCGGAAGGTGATGGCCAAGTGGTTGGAAAGGAGTAAACCCAATGAGTCCACGTGGGACTTGGAATCTGTGACCCACACCTGCACCACCATCAGTAGGGAGGCCTGGTTTTACCTATTTAAAAATGTTTTCTTTGCATTTTGACCTCTGTTTTGTATGGGCATTGGAAGGTAGTGGCTTGAAGGGGGAGAAAAGCCCACTGTGCAGCTAAGCAGACACAAGCTCCCTGGAAATATATGTTAGTCACTGCTCTAGCTGGCAGCAAGCAGACCGTAAACAGGAGAACATGTGACTGTATTTTGGATTGAAATAGTCAAGTGCTGGAAAGCTACTGCTTGTCGGGGACACTACTGGACACAGGAGATGAGCCAAAACCGGGACAGGACTAGGTCAGGAGGGCCCAGGAGGACCTCCTGCCAGCGAGGGGCCCAGGAGCTGGCATCTCTAACCCTGAGACCAGCGAAGCCCGTGCATACTCCGGTGCTTCCTGAAGATTCCAGCGGCCTTGCTCTTAGCAAGGCAGGAACGGGAGCAGGCGGAATGATCAGGAGGGTCCTGTTCAAGGGCATCTGTCTGCCTCTGTACACCTCCACTGAGGCTTTAGGCCATGGGCAGCGACCTTGAATCTGCTCATCCCCAATGTGGCCTTAGGTACTAGAGGGTCACGGAGGCAAAGACCTCCACTTAGGACAGAAGGTATTAGGTGCTGGGAGATGTCTCATCGCTGATCACTTCCCTTTCTTCAAAATAAAAAGTGCTGGGGATGGAGTGGTAGAGAGCCCCTGGGTTCAGTCCCCAGTACCCCCCACACAAGGGATGCTGAACACATATTCTCTGCATCCACACAACAAAACCAGCCCCCTACAGCCCCTGCCTCTCCCTCTCCCAGCCTGCCAGCGAGGAGGGCCTCTCTTTCCACTTCCTTAGAACTTTGTACCGTCAATTATGGCTTCTCTCTGCCAAGTACCACCCCTTGTCAATTTTTTATGTATTTTGTTTTGAGACGAGGTCTCCCATTACAGTCCAGGCTGGTCCAGGATTCACTATGTGGCCCAGGTCCTGCACCCAGGCTGGCCTTGCTCTCAGGGGTCCTAGAGCTGCAGCCCAAGCCAGGGTCAGAAGACCCGGGTTCGGAAGGGAACAGAACCCGGCAGAGTCAGCGCTGGAGCCAGGTGAGCACCGGGGCCGCCGCCACGATCCCCACCCTGCGTGCCGAGCTCGGGAGCGGCGAAGGGTCGTCGGGAACCTGGCTTTGAAGAGGGAGGGAGGATTTCAGGACAGTAGCGGCCCGAGCCTTCAGGCGGCCCTGGAACCGCGTGCCACGACCTCCAGCACCCTCGAGAGCGGCTGCTGCCGGCGGCGCAAGCCGGAGCCGCCGCGGTGGCTGCGCGAGAGACCCCAGCAGGTGGTCCACAGCGGGCGGGAGGCGGGGCCTGGGGAAGGATAAGGGGCGGAGCCTCCGGAAGGAGGGGGTAGTGGGCGGGGCCTCGGGAGGGAGCCGGAGGCACCCAGCTTCAAGGGAGCCGGCACGGCAGCGCCGCCTGGCATTGTACCTGGCGGGCTCAGCCCGGCCGGAGAGCCTGCCGAGGGAATCCCTCTACGGGCTTCTCCGAGACCTCCGCAGGTCCATGGCCCAATCCCCGACGACCTCCCGACGAGGGTGAGGACCCGGCTCCCGGCCCCAAGTTCCCCAGGGTCCGCGCGGCGAGGAGGGCGGCGAGCAGCTGGAACCCGGGAGAAGCTCCGAGGGCTCCCTCGTCCGGGAGGGCCGCGTGAGGCCCGGCGCACGGTGACAGGCGCAGGGTGAGCAGGAACAAGCGTCAGGTCCCGCCGCGCCTCCCTCCTCGCCCGACGCCACGACTCCACTAGAGAGGGTGTCCAGCAGCGACGCGGAGCCACAGACCTTGCAGGAGAGCCTGGTGCACTGGCCTGAGGGATCCAGGGCCGGGCACAGACGCGCTGCTGCCCCAGCTCACCTTGGGGAGACCCGCCTGCAGCAGGAGGGGTACTCCTGCGGGTTCCTGCGGGAGCAGTGGGCGCAGGAGGCTGAGGTCGAGGCTCTGCTGGAGAGAAACCGGGAGCTAAGCCTCGCCCTGCTGGCCTGGAGGCGCCGCCCTTCCTTGGGGCAGATGGCAGGGATCTCCGAGATGGCCTGCAAGACCCCAAGGATCTGGCCTGATTGCCCTGAGCAGACTGGTTTCCAAATCTGGCGTTCCAGTCGGCAGGGTCCTCATCTCCCACGCTACGCTCATCTTTATAAATTGTGTAGACCTTTACTGAGTCCTTAGAAGGGACAGATCTTGCAGGGAGGGCAAGGTGAGGGGTGGAAGTCAGATGTCTCTTCTGGGAACTTCCATTTGGCACAAAGCTTCCCTCTAGGTCAGGAGCCCTGTGCTGTGAAATCCTTATAGAATGGGTGACTAACTGAGCTGCTCAGCCTTTTACGTGTGTGTGTGTGTGTGTGTGTGTGTGTGTGTGTGTACTGGGGATTGAACACTGGGCCTTCACACTGAGCTACATTTCTGGCCCTTTTCTATTTTTGAGACAGCATCTCACTAAAATTACGACATTGCCCAGTCCGAGCTTCCATTTGCAGTCCTCCGGATGCCTCAGCTTTCTTGAGTGCTGGGAATGCAGGCCTGCGCCACCGTGCCAAGCTAGCTCAGCCCTATTTTATAGTTAAAGTTCCCATAGGTTTGATGATTTTCCCCTCGTGTCCCTGCATCCAGTGGCAGAGCTAGCCCACAGCCTCCTCCACCCCTCATCTGTTCACCTCTGCCCCTGCTGTCCATGCAGGCTGGTGTGCGACAGCTCAGGGCTCCATAGCATCTGAGTATGGACAGCCAGGCTTCCTCATTCTCTCCCGCTGCGCTAAGTGGCGATCCTCCCTGTCCAGGTCCTTCAGAGCAAGGCCAGGGGCTGGGCTATGAGCATGAGAGGTCCTGAGTCTTCGAATTCAAAACACGGGCCCCCTGGCCTCTCCCAGTATCATCGCCAGATTCCCGAGAGATCTATCCTCCTCTCTCCCACAGTTCTCCATGGATGAGTCCATGATGACCTGGGGATGGAGCCAGAGGAAGACTTTGGATCCTGTTGCAGCGTGGGGCACCCACCGTGCTGTGCGCAGGACTGCAGGTTAGGGCGGTGACCCAGCAAAGGCTCTCCGCTATCTCCAGCATACCATTCATTTGTATTGAAACAACGTATCTCTCAAACGACACTGGAAAGTGCCCAAGCAGAGACGGCGAGCAGGCCGCTCCTTGTTCCCTCCTTCCTCGGCCCTCGCTCCCCCTCCTGTCCCTGGGGAGGGGAGGGGAGAGAGGAGAAGAGGGAAGTCTGGGATCGCCCCCTTCCTTGTCCCACCCTCCCTTCTCTTGCCCCTCCTGTTGCTCTTTTCCTTCCTCCCTCCCAAGAGACAAGGAGGGGTGGGGAAGGAGGGACAAGAAAGAAAGGACACAGAGGTGAGAAGTGAAGAAAGAAACAGGGGACAGAAGGGGGAGAGAAGGGACAGGCCAGGCAGGCTCCACTCTGTGTCCCGTCCTCCCTCCCAAGGGACCAGGAATAGAGGGATGGAGGGAGGTGGCAGGAGCAGAGGGAAGGACAGAAAGCAGAGAGACACGGGAAGGAAGGGAGGGAGAAGGGAAGGAGAGATGGGGAAAGAGATCGGGAGGAAAGCGGGGAGACAGGGACAGTTCTGGGACTGCTCCCGTCCTGGTCCCCTCCTCACTCCCAAGAGATGGAGGAAGGGACAAAAGGGGAGGGAGGGATGAATAAGAAGGAGAAAGAGGGAAGGAGGAGAGAAAAAAAGGAGGCAGGAGGGTGAGGAGGAGAGAGAGGGACAGGGGTTGCCTGCTGGATGCCCACATGCTGAACTTCTGCCTGGCCAGTGTTCTGGGCTCAGGCACTTTCCAGGGGTTTAAAATTTTAAGCCAGAAATAAAACAGCACCACTAATACTTTTTTCCTAAAATTATAAAACAAAATTCAACCACTTGATACCTAATGTATATAAAACTACCTTATCAACCACACTGCCTCTTTAGGGATAAATTATCACCAGAAAGCAAAGCCCCCAGCAGAGAACACGTCCCGCACATGGCTGTAGTGTGGAGCAACTGCATTACTGAACCTTGCAATAACTAAAAATCTGACTTTTAGCAAGGGAGCAGCTCAAATGTAGGATGATTAACTGTGGATGAATAAATAAGAATAACATCGTTTATTTTAAAGTGTAACATCACCAATTAAAAGTTAAAAAAAAATACTGAGCATCGGGCAGTGAGACTCATGCCAGTGCATGACGTCTGTCAGGCATAAACTGTCACAACGTAGCTCGCCTGTCTTGCAGACAGCTTCAGTACTATTTTTATTTTCTATTTTATTTTATTTTATTTTTGAGGCAAGTTCTCATTCTGTAGTCTGGACTGGTTCTAAACTCTCTATGGAGCCCAGGCTGGCCTAGAACTCACAGCAGTCCTCCTGCCTCAGCCTCCCCAGTGCTGGGATTATACACATGTGCCACCATGCCTGGCCTATATGGGGCTGGGGAGTCACACTCAGGGCCTTGTGCTTGCTAGGCAAGTGCTTTGACCCCTGAGCTACGCCCCCAGCTCCCTCCAATACTGTCTTTAATTGGCAGAGGCCGCAAGCTAGATGGCTAGGTGGGATCCTAAAGATAGAAGCGCAGAGAACAGTCAGGGGCCACGTGGTCCTTGGGTGGTAAAAGAGACAGCTGAGGCTGCCACAGAGCTGAGCAGGGCCGCACATCCTGGCCAGTGTGTAGGAACGCAGTGGCAAATTGCTGCTCTTCAAATAAATAGGATGACGGAGGTGCCCGCCAGAAGGATGAATATGGCGGCCTGTGTGGGCTCTCTAAAACAACGTTGACAGACAGCAGCAGTGAGCGGCACGAGTCTCATGCCTCTCAGCAGCATCTCCTCTCGACTCTGGAGTCCTGTCCTGGGTGGGCACAGGAGGAAGCGAGGCAGCCTGGAAGTCTGCTCAGCCCCCAACCTCTCCATCCCTTTCTCTGCTCCCCTTAGGAATGGAAAATATCAGACATTGTTCTGGGCACAAAAACACAAGCTTAATTTTACCCATTTTATACAGTAACAAAGACAGAGATTGCATGGGCCAGATCTGGCCAATGGGAGCATTCCCAAGGACAAGGAGGTTCAGGTGTAAATCTCCGCGGACAGAGCTTGCCTAGCGTGCTGGAGGCCCTGGTCTAACCCCCAGCACTGAGAAACACACACATAAATAAAGAACAATCCATGCATTCAGAATGAGGCTCTGTAGTAGTTTGGGTTCTTTCAAAAGATAGAATTTACAGATTTTATCACAAAAAGGCCTATTAGGAAGGCTTACAAATCCAAGGATAGAGGTGGTCCAAGATGGCTGCTCATCCGTGAAGTAGATCTCCCATCCGGGACTGCAGGACAGCCGGTGAGGTGAGAGTCTGCTGCAGATCTCGGGTGAAGACTGAAGCCTGAAGATCAGCAACTCAGCAACAGGCAAACAGGCACAAGTTGAGACTGGAGTGAATCTGTGCTGACGATCTGTGGCATCTGTAGACAATCGCGAAGGCGAGAGCTTTCCCAGAGGAAGATGCTGTAACAGTCTTCCCTCTTCTTTCCTTTTATATCCTTGGAGTTCCAGTTGGCCCTCCCACATCTAGGTAGATGCTCTTCTCTTATTGGCCAACCCAAAAAATCACTCTCACACTCTAATCCAGACCAGTTCTTGATCCCCAATCTAGGGTGGTTGACAAATCCTAATCCTCCTGGAGGTGGGGCTCCTAATTCCCTCACGTTGATATAATCCCTTCAACGGACACAGGCTCAAAAAGGGAAGTGGGGTTGGGGAGCCTTCGTTCATACAATGATACCAGCTCACAAAGGCAGAAGGAATGGGAGACTTAGAAGAACATCATTTATAACCACCAAAGTCTTAGTCAATTCAGACAAGGCTTACATTGATGTGCAGTTAGATGAAAACGTGTCTACAGGTGGAATCTTTGGCTATCTCAACTCATTACCTGCCAGGTAACAGATTGCTGGACAGAAGAGTAACTTTACAATAAGGAGATATAGAAGACACCACTTTGATCTGAAACACAGTGTTAAGAAACCATGCAGTAGGACACACCGTCCATGTGGAGGCCTTCACCAAAATGTGTAACTTGGGTTTACTCATGAGGAAAGAAGACAATTTGCAGATGACTTCAACTCTCCAAAAAAAATGTCAATGTCATGAAAGATTCCCTCAAAAATAAAGAAATATTTTAGACTACAGGAACCAAACACATGACATACTATGCCGTCTCTGTTTAATGTGAATTTACTCGTGAGGAAACAGGGCAATTCACAAGACAGCTGTCTTAGACTTCTCAGAAATGCCAGTGACATGAGAGACGCCCAAGTAAACATATTAGACTAAAGGGCCAAAAACACAATATGCAAATTTGACCTTTGGTCTTGAACCAAAAATTATTTTTGCATGCTGGACAAGATGGACTGACAGGCACCAACTGAACTTCCCACTTGAAGCAAAAATAAACAACAACAACAAAAATACCAGGTGATTAGTTATCTGACATCAAGGACAATAATCACCAAGACATGGGGAATTGGTGAGGTGCTGCTTTGAGAGTTTCCAGGTTCAGAGAGAGGAAACACAGGCTGACAGGAAAGGAAAGAAAACTAAATTATGCTAGAAAAAAATAAATTGAAGAGGACATTAGAAAATAGAAAGATGTCCCCTGTTCATGGAGAGGCTGAATTAATATAGCCAAAATGGCTATCCTGCCAAAACTGATATACAGATTTGTGGCAATTCCTACTAAAATACGAGCAGCATTTTTTTCACAGAACTTGCAAAAGCAATTCTTAAATTCATATGGAACCAAAAAAGACCCAGAATAGCCAAAGCAATCTTAAATAACATGACAAAAACAGCTGGCATCACGATTGCAGACACCGAGTTTTATTACAAAGCAACAATGATAAAAAAAAATTATTGGGTACTGGCACAAAAACAGGTTGACCACAGGAGTAGTACTGAGGATGCAGGAACAACCCCAAGTGCCCTCAGCTTTGTGTCCTGTGACAAAAGGGCCAAAAATGCACACTGAGGAAAGGATGACCTCTTTGATAAATGGTGCTGGGAAAATTGGATCTCCGCATGCAGAAGAATGAATCTAGATAAACACCTATCACTATGTACCAAAATCAAATCAAAGTGGATCAAAGACTTAGATATTAAGACAGAAACACCAAACCTTCTAGAGGACAAAATAGGCAAAACATTGTAAGATGCAGGCATGGGCAAAGACTTGCTTAATAGGACACCTGATGCAAAGTAACCCCCAAAATCAACAAATGGGGTTGTATCAAATTAACAAGTTTCTGCATGACAAAGAAAACTATCAAAAGAGTGAAGAGAGAACCAACAGAATGGGGAAAATTTTTTTTCCACCTACACCTCAGACAAGAGACTAATATTTAGAATATACAAGTAACTGAAGAAAAGTAGACTCTTCAAAATCAAAGACCCAATTAAGAAATGAATAACTGAATTGAATAGGCAGTTCTCAGAGGATGAAGTTCAAACGGCGTTCAAATGGCCAGCAAATACATTAAAAGATATTCAACATCCTTGGCAGCATTACAGAAATGCAAATTAAAACTTCACTAAGATATCATCTTACCCAGTGAGAATGGCCCATATCAAGAAGTTGAATAGCAACTGATGCTGGTGAGGCTGAGAGGGAACAGGAACCCTTTTACACTGCTGGTGGGACTGTACCCTGAGTCCAAAACGGACTGAAACCCACCACTGTCTGGGCACCACCATGACTCGCAATAGGAAATCATCACCGGCCTGCAGCAGTGGGGTCCACTCTGCAGCAGGCCATGGTCTTCAGCCCTCCTTTTTCTGAATGAAAAGGAATCAACTATATCTAATGTAGTTAATGTACACAAATAACAAAATTTCCAATTTTTTAATCATTCACATTTGAAAAGTGAGAGCAGCAATAACACTAAAAATGACCAAAACCTACAGGCTTCATGTTAGGCACATAGGGCTTATAGTTTTGCTCAGTAGAAACACAATGTCTCCAGCCCCTTCGTCCTAACTCTGCTACAACTAACAATAGCTAAAATGTAGAAGGTGTCAAATATCCATCAACATGCAAAAATTGTATATGTACACAATGGAATACTACTCTCCCATAAAGACAGACAGATTTGAGGCTTTTGTAGGTAGCATGCAACTTGACACCATCATGCTTAGTGAAGTGAGTCAAACTCAGGTTAAATATTGCATAATTTCCCTAATAACAGGTATTCTATAGAACCAAATGGGTGTGATATTGGGAGTCAGGGGGGAGGAGGGAGGGTGGCAGGAAGACCAGAAGAGGGGGGAGGACTGTGATTTTGACATGATTTACATGTGCACAAAATACTCGAGTTCAGTGTAACCATTGTGTACTGCATATATATGTTAGTAAAAATGGGGGGGGGGGATAAATGACGGGAGAAGAGTGGCAAATGAAGGAACTCTCCCACACTAAACTGGGCCACCCCTCAGCTTGGGTTACCATGCCAGGGAGTTGCTAGTTGTCTTGCCATTGGAGGGGAAACAGCACACGTTAAGTTGCCATCGATGGCATAGAAACCATCACAAAAGGGCACTACAGGAAATTTTTCAAAACTCCAAAAGCCAAAAATAAAACAACTCACACTATACATAAACATTAAATCAATATGGATTGTAGACCTAACTTTAATTTCAGCTGAGTGTGAAGAGAGAGTTCAGGCAGGAAGATCACAAGTTCAAGCCCAGCCCGGGCAAAGTTAACAACTTAGTGAGGCTGTGTCTAAAATACAAATTTTGAAAAAGGGCGGGGAGGATGGAGCTCCCTGTAATAGCCTTGGGTTCAATCCCCAGGACTGGAAAGTTTAAAAAGGGAGGAATCATACATAAATGTAAAAATAAATACATGCATAAGCGTAACTATCAATACGCAACTCTGGTTTCTGTTCTGTTTTAAGACAGAGTCTCATTCTGTAGTCCAGGCTGGCTCTGGGCTTACTATGTACCAGAGACTGGACATGAACTCATAGCAATCCTCCTGTTTCAGCCCCCTGAGTGCTGGGATTATAGGCTTGCACCATGATTATAGGCTTGTACCACGACACCCGACTTATATGGTGCTGGGGAATCAAACTCGGGGTTTTGAACTTGCTAAGCACGCACTTTACCCACTGTGCTATTCCTTGAGCTCCTTAATATACAATTCTGGAAGAAACCAAAGGAGAAAATCTTTGTGACTGTGGACTAGTCAGTGGGTGTTAGGAAAAGATTTCTTAGAGAAGACATACAGCACAAGTTTTACCAACAAAGCCTTGATAAATTATACTTCATTAAAAGTTCTTTAAATTTTTTTTAAAATTATAACTTCTGCTCTTCAAAAGACACTTCAACAAATGAAAAGGTAAGAGCTGGGAGCGTAGCTCAATGGTTAGAACATCAGCCTCAAATGCACGAGGCCCGGAGTTTCATCCACCAAGACCACACAAAAATTAGCGAGGTGTGGTGGCACACACCTGTAATCCTTGCACTCAGGAGGCCTGAGATAGGAGTGCCATGAGTTCGATGCCAGCCTCGGCTATATAAGTATGTTCAGGACCAGCCTGAACTACACAGCAAGACCCTGTCTTTAAAAAAAAAAAAAAAAAAAAAAAGATAAACCACAGAGAAATGATGTAAAACAATCTTTTTGTTTTGTTTTGTTGAGACAGGGTCTCACTAGGTAGTTCAGAGTCCAGGCTGGTCCTGAACTCACTATGTAGCTGAGGCTGGCCTTGAACTCACAATACTCCTCCTGCCTCAGCCTCCTGAGTGCTAGAATTACAGGCGTGCACCACCATTCGCTGTTTATGTGGTGCTGGGGAACTGAACCCAGGGCCTTGCACTGGCTAGGCAAGTACTTTAACTACTGAGCTATGTATGCACGCAGCCCTTTTTTCATTTTTAAGATAGAGTCTTTATATGTAGTCAAGCCTGGATTCAAAATCATTCTGTAGCTCAGGCTAGGCTCAGACTTACATGATCCTCTTGCCTCAGCTCCCAGGAGTACTGGGGTTACAAGTGTGCACCACCACACCCACCTGGTTACTTATCTTTATATTATTGTGTTTTAAGAGTGCTTTGTACAAATCATTGTAATGACACGTGCCTGTAATCCCAGCGCTCTGAGAAGTGAGAAGCGAGAGGCTGAGACAGGAGGTTGGGAAGTTACCTTAGGCATTTAGGAAGACCTTGCTCCAAAATAACAACAACAACAACAACAAAAGCTGGGAATTTAGTTCTGTGCAAAGTTCCTGAGATTAATCCCTGGCACCACAAAATAAAATCTATGTACATACTCATAAATATGTACACTCAACATCATTAGCTATTAAAGGATGGAAAGTTAAAAGTATAAGGAGATACTGATATCTAGTAATAGAAAGGCTGAAGTTAAAAAAAAAAAGAAAGAAAGAAAAAACCTGAAATATAACCCTCAAGTGAACGTATGGAGAGCAGTAACTTTTTTTGTTTGTGGTGCTGGGGACTGACCCCAGGGCCTTTGCCTTGAGCTACACCCCTAGCTCAGGCTCCCCACCCCCACCCTTCTTATTTATTTATTCATTTTTATTTTCAGACAGGGTCTCACCAAGTCATTAAGTTACCCGAAGGTGCTTGAGCTTGTGACTGTGTCTCAGAGTCAGAAATTACAGGTGAGCCCCTGTGATGGGCACCACGCAAATAAAGTGTGACTGTGCCAATCCTGACTTCTTAATAACACCAGCTACATAAGAGTTCGTTTATTTTAGAAGAAATCCCAGAGAACTATTAATGAAGAAATTAAGCTTAATATTTGCATCACCATATTAACAACATTGACATTCAATAGGAGAATATACCCTTTTCAAAAAAAAATCATTCTCTTATTTCTGTCTTTTTTTTGACAAGGAGTGTTGCTGTGTAGTCCACGCTGATACTGAGCTCACTATGTAACCCAAACAGACTTGAACTCAGCAATCCTCCTCCCCAGCCTCCTGAGAGCTGGGATCACAGGCATGCGCATGAGATCTGAGCCCAGGGCCTTATGCCTATTAGGCAAGTGCTTTACCCATGAGCAACACCCCAGCCTCCTCTTCTCGCGTCATGTTGCATCCACCTTTCCCTCTCTCTTATGTGCTTGCATTTTAAAAAATTTTCTCATAATGCATCTTCGCTCTCTGAGATAAATGATAGTCCTACACCTGTCCTATAGCCGTATCTACATGTGTTCAAAACAGTTCTCTGCCCCGACTGTCCTGCCCACTACACCTTCTTTTCGTTGCCAGTAACCTTTTTAAATAACCAGATTAAACTTATGACTTTTAGCCTTAATGCAAAATATTTAATCTTGGATGAAAAGCAACCAAAAGAGCAGACGTCCTCTCACGCTTTACAAGATTCCTGCCGCCCTCACACGCACTGCAATGCAGGCAATTTAAAAATGTATAGATCTTCAACGGTTTTCAGAGGATTATGATTAAGAATTTGAAAGCTGCAGCAGAATTAAAATCATCTGTATTTTCAGTATGTAGGAGACTACATGAAAAAAATATATATTCATTTTTCCGGTACAGGTAAAAAGATCATTTTCTGTGATTACCTGTACATAACCCTTAATCTCCATAAAGCATTCTTCTTTTGGAAACTACTTAAGTCTCTAGGAGATAAAGTGGAAAGGAGAAAGAAAGAGAGGAAACTGTAGAAAACAGTGCACAGCAAGGAAAATGTTTGAAAGAACAAGAAGCCTAGAAATGAAAACAGAATATCTCAGATTTGAGCCCGGGGAATTTGGCCTTTTATTTTTTTATTCTGAGACAGGGTCTTGCTAAGTGGCTAACTTGTTCATACTGAGCTTTGAACTCACAGTTCTCTTGCCTCAGCCTCCTAGAACACCAGGATTAAAATTACAGTGCACACATAGGGCCACACTCACTTTCAGTGCAAATTTTTATTCCAAAATGCTGAAATATATTTTTTTTCAAATTCTTTAAAGCAAGGATGCAGATAAGAACAAGAAGAAAAAAGAAAAAAGATAGAAAAGTAAATCAATCTACCATCAGCTTAACTCTACTCAGGAATTATCAGTGTAGTTGTACAGGATGTTTGGAGAACAGTAACTACTACAGCTAAATCTGCTGACGTTCAGGATTCTATGACCAGTGTTTCACATGGAACCCACATAATGACCACACCCTGCAGGTACTATTGTGACTTCTGTTTGCAAATGAGGGAAATGAGGCACAGAGAGGTTACGTAACTTGTCCTAGGTCATCAATCTAGTAAAGACCTAAGCTCGGATTTGAACTCAGTCCTGACTCCAACATCTGTTATTAGCCCATATAAATAAAAGGGATTTAAGATATGTCTCAGTTACTTTTTTCGTTGCTGTGACTCAATACCCAACATACACAAATCTAGGAAAGGAGAGGTTTATTTTACCTTACAGTTTCAGATGGCCACAGTCTATTCAGGGGCAGCCGGCAGCAATTGAAGTACATGGCAGAGGCAAAGAGGTGGAGGCAGCTTCTCAGGACATCACAGACAGGCAGGCAAGTTGAGACTACTCGTCGAGACTAGTCCAAGTCCCGTCTTGGTCTCTCCTGAATCTGGGTATCGAAGGTGTGGCCACTACACACCCTTAGTCTTAACTCACATGCCCTTGGTCTTAACTCACACAACCTTAATCCCAACAACTGCAATCCACCCCTCCAGGCCAGACCCCAATCTACCAACATTACATGGCTCCACAGACAATCCATAACATTAAAATACATGAGGCTTTTGGGGGACACTCCAGATCCTAACCACAACAAGATACTTACTATTATCGTAACATTAATTTTTAGATGGCTAAATACACAAAACCCTTTTCAACTATGTCTGCTCGTTTGCAAAAGCCTTCTGAGAGTAATAACAGATCACTTAGTCTCCTCAGTCCTTTTCTCTAATAACGTCTTGTGTTTAAATTCTGAATTAGCTCACAATCATTGAGACTTAGAGATTCACGACCATGTTGTCACAGTTTGGATCTGTAACATCCCCCCAAAAGCTTCCTGTGTTTGGATGCTGTGAAGAGGTGGGGCCTGGTCAGAGGGAGCAGACCAGCACGGTGGCTCTTGACCCGGAAGAGGCAGGTCACCTGGAGGGGTACTTCTGCCCTCCTCCCCTGAGGGAAGCTACTGACTCAGATCAGAAATGGGGGATTGTTTGTGAGAATTCTACTGTGCAGGTGGAAGGTGGCCCCAGCAGAGACAACAGGGGGTAAACACAGGTGCTTAATTTCATGGAGGGAGATAGGTAAATGGGTTGAAGGCCCTGGTAAGCTGTGCTTTAGGTAGATGAGAATTACTAGATGAAAATCACCTGTGTAGATCTCTAAGCCCGCCCCTCTAAGCACATGTTCTTGCTTTTCCTGGGACGCAGCCCCTTGTGGGGGCCGTCCGCAACTTTCCTCTGGGCATGCGCTCTTGCTTTGCCTTGAATATAACGTGTGGTCCACAGGAACCTGGAGATGCTCCGGCATATCCCTAGGAAACTGAAAGACCTCGAGACACATGCCTGGGCATCTGGATGCCAAGAGCATAACCACAGTTGCCCAGTGTCACCTAGGCATGCAAGGTCATGCACTGGGAATTGTGGGAATATGTGGGAATTGAGCACAGGCAACAAAAACCCTGAGGAAATCCTAAAACTCTCTCTCCAGTTCTGCACAAACAGGAAGTGAAAACTTAACACAAGTTAAACTTACAGGTGGAATTGAAGGACCGCTCACACATCAGAGCAGCATCACTGGGGCATGCAGCATGCTCACTGGAGAGTCGCTGTGCGGTTCTTCCTGTGGCCCAGGTCAAAGGTCAGTGGTAGAGATGGCAGCATGCCATGGAGAAGTTGTGTCTCTTGGCCTCTTTGTACCTCAGCTTCCTCTCTTGAAAAGAATGGGTGGATCTTAATCCATTCTTCTCAGAGTTCACACGGGCCTTAGTCCCAACTAACAAATAACTGTCTGAAGTTTTTAACACATAAATAACGTTGACGTGTGTTTAACTTCACTTACACTTGATGTAAAAATTTTATTCTGTACCATGCCTGAAATGTTCCAAAGCTCATGTCTGTGACTAAATTGCAATGAATATTTCTACAAAAAAAGCATAATCCAAAGAAAAAAGATACTTTTTTTTTTCTTGAGCCAGGATCTTTAGTTCAGGCTAGTCCTGAGCTCACTGGGTAGCCCTGGCTGATGTTGAACTCATAGCAGTCCTTCTGCCACAGCCTCCCAAGTGATGGGATTACAAGTGCGTGCCACCATACCTGACTAATCTTTGTTTGTTTGTTTGTTTGAGGTAGAGTCTTGCTCTATAGACCAGGCTGGTCCTGACCTCACTGTGTAGCCCAGGGTGACCTCAAAAACATGGCAATTCTCTTGCCTCAGGCCTTCTAGTGATAGGATTACAGGCATGCATCACCACACCCGGTTTATATGGTGCTTGGGAATCAAACTCAGGGTCTGGCTCATGCTAGGCAAGTGCTCTAATTGCTGTGCCGTTCCTCCAACCCTCTGGCCAACCTTATATGTGGTGCTGGGTAATTGAACCCAGGGCCTTGTGCATGCTAGGCAACACTTTAGCCACAAGCTATGCCCCAGCCCCAAGAAAGATAATCTTTCTGCACATTTATCAGTAGCAGTGATTTCAATTTATATATGAGATATAACCTCAATACTTTCTCCACACACCAAGAAATCTACTGTGGAAGATGCTAACTTAGGATTTACACTTGAATACTTACACTTGTGGTACAACACACAAAAAATAAAAACAGCAAATGCTTGGCAAATACTTACATTAAGTGATCTTAATTCTCTAGAACAGGGATTCTCAACATCTGTGGCACTGACATTTGAGCCTGACGATCCTTTGTTGTTGAGGTTTGCCTGGATGTTGCAGGATGCTTAGCAGCTCCCTGCCCTCTGCCCCCTGGATGCCAAGGGCACGTCCACAGCTGCCATGTCCTCTGGGTGCAAAACCACATCCATTGAAAGTCACGGCTCCATGATGCTTCTGGGACTGAAAGAGTCATTCCCACACTAGTCTTCGCTACAGATCAATAGGGGCTCATTACAACATCAGTAACTCTGTACTAAAAAAACTTTAACCATTTTTCAAAATGAGTAACAAGTTTACAAAATTCCAGCTGTAGTAAAGCTATATAACTTACAAAAATCACCAAAAGAATAGTGATTCCAATACATCTCTTTTAATCTACTGTATTTTATTGTAGGACAAATCTCTAGGATAGAAAAAACAAACAGTGCTGTGAGTAGCTATTAGACCCCTAATTAATATACATAAATCGTAGACCTTAGAGTTGATGTTACTGAAAACATCATTTTTAAAAATCTAAACCCTAAATCTTTAGACTTGAAACATGAACTATCAGCAGCCCTTTGCCCTGGGCATACGTCATCCTCATGACTTACTCTCAGAACCTTCAGGATCTCCATAAATAAACTACTCCACTATAAATTGTTTCGACCCAGGGTTTGTCTATGTCATAGTCCAGGCCAGCCTTTATCTTCCTATGAAGTCGAGGCTGGCCTCCAACTCATGATCTTCCTGTCTCAGCCTCCCAAGTCCCCACATTAAAGGTGTGTGCCCTCTGTATCTTTTGAATACCATCCCTTGGCATCCCATTTCTTCCAAGCATAAACTCTTTGAAAACATGAGTTAGGTACGGCTCACCATGTGTGAGAACGACACAGAAATTTGAGCAAACTCAAATATCTGTAAAATAAAGGAAGAACTGGGAGTGAGCACAAGCAAAGATACTTCAGAATGACTGTTTCCATTAAGCCTTCCACGTTGGAGAGAAGGCTTCACTTGTGAAAAGTATCACTAATTCACTCAGTTAGGATTAATGACTCTCACACCTCTAGACACCGTGGACAAAGATGAAAATCAAACTTTCATACTGGAAAACACAGCATCTCTTTTCTCTAAACTGACAGAAATCCTATGCGAGTTTCCCCTCCTTGGCAATAAGCTAGAGACATTTTATTTCCTAAGCAGTGAAGAGTTAGGAACATTTGTAGCCTGCTTACTGAGTATAAACATTTATTGCTATTCTACTTATGCCTCATTTTATTTATTTATTTATTTATTTAGAGGCAACGTCTCACTCTGTGGCCCAGGCTGGCCTTGGATTCACAGCAATCCTCCTGCCTCAGCCTCTGGAGTGCTGGGATTACAGGTGTGCGCCGCCATGCCTGGCTTATGTGGTGCTGGGGAATCGAACCCAGGTTCTTAGTGCTTGACTTAGCACTTGCTAGGCAAATGCTCTAACCGCTGAGCAATTCCTCCAGCCCCTAAGCCTCATTTTATTTTATCATAATGATATCAGAAGAATAGACTGACATGAAAGGTTTCTTGCTCTTGCTAGGTAAGGACTCTAACCATAGAGCTACGCTGTAAGCCCATGTGCACACTTTTTTTCCACAGGTTCAGGTGAGTGTTAGTTCAGAGCTCGTTGCTACTTTTTGTCTGAAAGCGCATTTTCCCCATCTGTATCTTGTTTGTATAATTTAAAAGACTGAAAATGCACATGGGGTACTTGATGTTAGAGTTCGGGTAAGACCTATACAGATTGCAGAATTTTCTTGCTGAAAGAAAAATTAAAAATTATCTAATTTGAATTCTTACTTATTTTATAAGTAATTCTTACCTTGCAAGTAAGTATGACTAACAGCTAACTTACAAAGACTAGAGAGACAGCAGACCTTCCAAGGAATTGTCTTGTCAATCAGGAAGGTAAATTCCACTGAGATTTCTGGAAGGTGAGAAGATTATTTCTGGAGTCTTTACCCCAACAATCCATTTTCTACATACGGATTCTATAGAAATCCTTGCTCATGTTCAAAAAGAGGCATGTATAGGGATGTTCACTGTAGCCATACATGTAATGAGAAAACTGAGCATGTTCTTGCCAATGCAAAAGCATTACTTTTACCTTAAAGGGAACAAGAGATGCTTTATTCTGAAGCCAAATAAGGATGACCAAAGCCTGGCAACATGAATTTAGGTTTCTCCAAACAACACATTCCAACAAGATTACACGCAGTATTTATAGTTACAGAACAGAAGAAAGCCATAAATAAAAGCACTTTTTAAAACATTACTGGAACCATCAGGTAGGCGGGTCACCCTGAAGCAGAGAAACCTCTGCTATAAGCCTCAGATGTTACCTAAACACATTTTTAGCTTTAAGGTTGGTGGGAAGCTAGTGGCTCTGGCTTTTACGTTTTAGAAGAGCCACTCAGAAATTACAGGAACATTACATATTAAAGGATATACTACAGGACGTTGAGTTAGATATGGAGGAGGACACAGGTGGCTATAGTCTGCCTATGCAAAGCGTCCCAGCCTTTCCACAAGTTCTCTGGACTGTAATTAGCTAATCCCAGTAGGCTCATTGTGAGTGAGGCCATTTTCATGGAACTTCACTTCTCAATCTAAACATCCCAAATGGGAAATTTAAAAACCCTGCCTTATACATGCTATGAAATACTATGCAGGAGTTTAAATGATATGGTAACCCTCTATGTACAAGGAAGAAAACAATCCTGGCAAAAGAGAAGGAATTCAGTTGCAGGATGTTGCCATTTATGTTAAAAAAAAAAAAAAAAAAAGATAACCACAGGACAAATCTATTTGCTATATAAAAATTTGTACGTATGTAAATGCATGGGGAAAGGTCTGGAAAGATATGTATCAAACTCAGAGCTGTGGTTACCTTGGGGATGGAAAACCAGGGCATAACTAAGCATTCTTGCTAGAGTTACTATTTTATTGTATTTATGCAGAACGTAATTGTGTATTACTATTATAATGGAAAATAAATTTAAATTGCTTATTTCAGAAAAGGTCCATAATTTTTCATTTTAAATAGTTTTACACAAAATAATTATTAATTACTACCCATCAACACCAAAAAGCTAACAGATTGAAAAAATCATTACAACACTAATGGTTAAGGAAAAGAAAGGTGTAGAAAACAAAAGGAATTTCATGGGTGTTCATAAAACAGATGTCAAGTAACAACACAGGTTGCCAAATGACTCACAGCAAACAGGCTGTTGTACCAAAGGGAAACCGGCTATTATGCAAAATAAGGAGAAAAGCACGGTGGAGAGCAGAGATGATGATTTGGGAGCCAAGGGCAGCCACAGTGGGCTGAACCTGAGTCTTACCTGCCGAACCCCACCGTCACCCACGCAGGCCCAGAAACTTGACGGTATGAGGTGTACAGAAAACCTAGTAACCTACAATGCTGGTAAAGCCACTTGTCAATTCATGAAGGACTGTTTAACAATAAGGAAACTGAATGTTCTCAAATGACTAGTTGCTTCGTAAATGAAAAACCTTCCTTTGTTCTTGTTAGAGACTAAATTCACGGGTGTCAACGTGGTGTTCGAAAATCATGAAAGCTGAAGGCCACTCACTCGCAGCTGCTCCATTTGCAATGCGGGCTCCGTGAGTAGCCACAGAAGCGCGGGGCATGTGGGGAAAGAGTCTCTTTAACACTCCTTCAAAAATGCCCTTTTGTGTCAGTCACAACGTCTGAGAATCCTTCTTAAGTGCCCGGCATGTGAGCCAGCTGCAAGTAGGGGAGTTCCACTCTGGCGTTTGCACAGACACAGCCCTGGTTGCTAGGAAGCCGGCCGCCCAGGGGGAGGTCTAGGGTTGCTTTATCCTGCTCCAGAAGTCTGACTAGCTAGCACTCTGCTTTCTCTCCCAGCCACCATAAGCTAATGACAGCTGACAAACACCAGGGGCGACCCTTTGCTTTACAAAGCAGACTGCATGTGCTTGGGGGGCTCCCTCCGGCCATTTTTCCTTCTTGTAATGTAAACCCGACTGGCACAGCTAGGACTGTGCCTGCCTAGGCACCCTCCTCATATAAGCATGTCTGAGTTCCTGATGCCCCCGTCTTCCTTTGCTCAGGAAGAACACAGGCTGTCCTGTCGTCCCATTTCAGCAGGAAGCAGTAACCTGAGGAGATGACCCATGGTCGCCATCCGTTAAAATAAGGAGCTGGGAATGCGGGGTTCCTGCGCTGTAACTCCACCATTTCCACACACAGACCTGCGTATGACCTTGGCTAACAGGTGGTTGTTCCCTGATTCTTTTCCAACCACGGTAACTTGACTTCTCCGGCCCTGACATAACGTTGTAGACCCCCAGCAGTTGGCCAACTGATGAGGACAGCCGTGAGCCCCAGCAGGGACTGGTCTCCCCTAATCTGTAGCTCACTCACATGGTCTCCCCACCTACCTACTACGTTCTATTCTACCCAATCCCCAACCCACATGCTAGCTAACCACCCCATCCCTGACCTCCTAGTTGGCTTATCCACTCTCACTATACAAAAGCTCTGGTCACCATAATCAGCCTTTTACCTCCTTTTATGGCTTTGTGCCTAACCCTCTACCCTTTCCTTATTCCCTTCATCCCTATGGCTTAGCCCTATGCCTACACCTGGCCTGTGCCAGGCACAAGGTCACGGGGACTTTACACTGGCCTTATGCCTGGACCTGCTAGTCTGGTGTAGGGCCACGGGGGACCTTACACCTGGACTTGCTACCCAGGCATGAGGGCACAAGTGCAATCAACTTCCACTCCAAGTTCTCTTGCTGCGGGTCATATTTTTGGCTCTGCTGGGCTCCTTCCTAGACCTAACACTCGCCGATGGGAAGGCAGAGGGACCTGCGATAAAACTTCTCACTCATCATATTTCTACCCATCTCAAGGCAGACACCCACCTTGCAAGGATGTAATTAGAGCCTCATCTTTCTGTCCTCTTCCCTTTGTTTAGACAGGTGAACCCCTGACAGGCAGTGACTAGAAAAACAAACATCTCAACAAGCCTCAGCAGTAACAATTCAGGAAAGAGATAAAATGCAGCTCTGTACGTACAGACACCGCAGCAACATCAAGACGCTCATACGGTGCGACGTGCCCTGACTCAGAACTCTCAAGTGCTTGTCTTCTTTTTGCCTCCAGTCCTTGATCTGAGGAGCTCTTCACATTACACTGCCACCTCAGTTTCTCCTTTTCAGAGCCTTTGCCCATTTTTCTCACCCGTTCTTTGGCTTCTCTAAATCATTTACACAAACCTTCACATACACTGCACACTAAAATTAGTTATTCACGTTTCCGTCCAGCCTGGCTGTCTATCCCCCCATGTTCTGCTGTGTGACAGAGTGTGCCCAACCACTGCTCCAAACAGCTCACTGACCAGATATAACCTTGCTTTCCTGCTCTTTGTCTCCTCATCCTCCTTCTTCTTTCTGGTACTGGGGATTGAACCCAGTGCCTTCACAATGAGCTACATCCCTAGCCCCCACTTTATTTTGGAGCAGGGTGTTGTGGTTTGGGTGTGAAGTGTCCCCTAACACCCTCCTGTACCAATGGATCCTGTGTACTGTTGGGAGATGGGGCCTGGCTGGAAGGGGCAGATGATTGGCACTTAACCTGGAGGGCTGTGTACTAGCTCTATCCTTCCCCCTGATGTGGCTCTATTCTGCCACAATATGAGTAGTTCTGTCTCCAGCTCTGGCCCCACCGTGGGGTTCCACCATTCCCAGCCACCCACCTGTGAAGGGACTGTAACCTTCTGAAACTGGGTGCTAAAACGAATCTTTCTTCCCTAATCTTGTGGATGTGAAGTATTCTATTACGGCAACAAAAAGTCACTAAGACAGAAATTGGTACCAGGACCATAGGAAAGATGCCTTGAATGTATCCCAACCTATATACTCAAGGGTGGAGAGATGAAAAACTTTGCTTTGAGCAGTATTCCCCAGGATAAAAGAAAAAGATGTTTGCCAAAGTTCACCTGCCTAGAATTTAACCATCTAAGAAATCAGAGGCCTCGACAGCATTTGTCCAAGAGAGCCACTGCTCAAGCTAGAAGCAGACCTTGGCTACTTCCTGGTGGTCCTGGCTTTATAGACTTGCAGAGTGCAAGAGTTGTGGGCTCACGGAGGCTTCCACCCAGATTTCAGGGGAAGGCCTTGGATACCAGGTGGGGTGCCCCTGGGAGAAGCCAAAGGTGCAGTGAAAATGCTAGAAATTTAAAGACGCCAGAAATATGGATTGTTGGCTAAGAAAAGCTAAAGGCTGTGAGTGGATTCAGTCCAAAGGAGAGAAAGTGAAGGTTGCAGCCAGTGGCAATGCTGTAGACGTGGGGCCACCAAACCCTTGGAGCTCACACCTCACCACAGTTTACCCCAGGTGCTGTACGTGGAGCTAGAAAATGTAACCCTCATCCTGCTGGGTTTAGAACTTGATTTGGTCCAATTACTTTCTCTCCTTCTATTTCTCCCTTTTGGATTGGGAATATTTACTCAGGGCCATTGTATATTGGAAGTTCTTAACTCTGGTTTTCACGGGAGCTCACAGCTAAGAGTTAGCCTTGCATCTCAGGAAACTTTGGGTTCAGACTATTTTCTTGTTTTTAGCAGTGCGTAGAACTGTTAAGACTTTGGCAACTCCTAGAGAAGAACTAAATGCATTTCACACAGGGAGGTAAACAAGACTCTTTTACAGGCCAACATAGAATTCTGGAGGGTCCCCTAAAAGCCTCATGTGCCTATGGACACTGTGTGCTGTTGGGAGAGGAGGCCTGGCTGGAAGGGGCAGATGCTAGAACCCTGACCTGAAGGGGTGTGTGCTAGCTTTCTCCTTCCTCGCTGACTCGGCTCTGTTCTGCCAAGAACAGAGTTCGTCTCCAGCTCCTGGCTGGCCATGTGGCTCCAACATTTGCAGCCGCCCAACCCTGAAGGGATTGTGACCTTCTGAAACTGTGAGCCAAAATAAATATTTCCTCCCCAAAGTTGTGGATGTTGGTTATTCTGTCACAGCACAAGAAAGTAAGACATAGGATCTCATTAAATTCTTAAGAAGCCCCAACTGAGCTCAACCTTTTGATCCTCCTGTCCTGGCCTCCTAGCATGCTGAGATTATACATCTACGCCACCTAGTTGGCTCAGATTCATTACTCTGTGACCCTGGATGTAACACACTCTCTGGCCTCCTCCAGCCAAGCAGATAACTGATGTGCCTGAGCCCGGCCCCCCTCTGAGAGCGTCCTGGATGGCCTGCTGGCACTGCCCTACTGTGTATCCACACTAGGGTGGGAATAAAGGTGATGCTGAAGGCATCACCCGGAAAAGACATGGTCTCCCCACTGTGACCCCTGAGCCCGGGTCAGAAGCAAAGCAGGTTGCAGGTCTTCTTGGCTACTGCCAGATTGAGCAGCTGGAGATATGGAGGCAGTGGCCTCATACCTCCGCCCCTCACCTCCTCCTAGCCCAGGGTCCTCGTGCTAAGGGCAGGAAGCCCGGGGCAAAGGCAGCTCAAGAGGGCAGTGGCTACTACTAAGGGCCATCTTTTCATCTTGAAGAAATCTTGACAGTGGCAATATCCATGACTCTGCAGCCTGTCCCTTCTGGAATCCTCTTACCCCTCAGGGATGCTCCTCCCAGATGCTTCTGCCAGAGTAAGGACAGCATTTCCTGAGCAGAACCTACATGTTGAGACACAGGAGGGTGGAGAAGGAGGACCATGAACCAGGGAGCCCAGCTAACTGGCCACAGGTAGCCCAGTGGCTGGGGTCAGAACCACTTCCTCCAACTCTTTGCTCCCCACTTATCCCTGGTCCTAGCCTGGTCACTGAATTTACTCATTGGTCTTCTCTCCTTGTGAGCCAGGAGTCTACTTAAAAAAGAAAACAAAACAAAATTTTTAGCTGCAATGCTGGAGGTCAAACCAAGTACTCTACCCCAAGCCATACTCCCAGCTCCCATGAACTTTAATTTTCAAAAGAATCACTAAGTTGTAATCAAGAAAAGTCTATTAATGATGTGAAAAAGAAATACCTTTTTTGTATTGAGGCATTGACCTCAAAATTCTAGACTAAGTAGAATCTTACAATGCAGATTTTTGTGTTCATATTTGCAGAGACCATATTTAAAGTGTTTCAGCCAAGTGGTAGGTTTTCCATTTAAAAAAAAAAATAGAGATTTCTTGGAAGTTTCTGTGAAGAAATACAGGTCATGTCCTTGAATAACTAGAAAAAGAATGAGCAGAATAACAAAGAGAAACCTGGAAATCTCCTAAGAGTTACTCAAATAGAAAAACATCAGTTTTTCTTTTTTTCTTTTTTTTTAATTTCTGAAGCTATCAGTGTCCCAGTCTGCACATTGGAAAAAAAAAAAAAAAAAAAAAAAGAATGCAGGGCCACCGGCACTAAGGAGAAAGCATCTCCTCAGAAGCTGAATGTTCTCTCTGCTCAATCTCTCTGATAAATATTGCCAGTTAATCACTATAAGCATTCATCCCTAAATTACTTATGTCTAAACTCAATAAGAAAAGGAAAAATAACTCAATAGAAAAATGTGCCAAGCTTTAATATTATTAGAAAAGAAGAATAAAGAAACCCTTTCCCAGGTAGCACCAAGGTGTTGGTCAAGAGAGCTCTGTCAGAACTTCTCATGGTATTAGAAAGATAAGGACCAGTAGAAGTGAGAAGAACTTTGGGCTGATTTGGGAAGATCCTTGGCCATGACCTATGGAGAAGAATCAGGAATCCCTGAGAAAGGAGAAAAACATTACTTCACAGGTGGGGAAACGCGAAGGAGAGAAATTGGAAAGAAAGGCACACAGCAAACTAGTAATGTGGGTTATCTTATGAGTGGCTGGAGAAGAAAACATGTTAAATGGCATTGAGGAGGTTCATATTTTATCCTAGATACAGAAATTTTTAAGAAATGGGATGTATCTACAAATGGAAAATTCTTAAAAGAGCCTGTTAAATACCTAAGTTCAGTTTCGACTCTGAGGATAACTTTGAATCTCCACCTTTAATTGTCCTTATCCCACAGTAACAACTTTCCTACTCCATTTAAACGCAGGTTTTCTAGGGGTAGGGGTGGGTGTTTTAGTTACTTTTTCATTTCTGGGACACAATACTCAACTCCCACAACTTAAGGGAGGAAAAGTTTATGTTAGCTCAGTTTCAGAAGGTCTAAGTCCATTCATGAGTGGTCTGCGATGGCGGCAGGGCACGACGAAGAGCCTAGCCCAAAAACAGCTGTTCAAGGTGAGACAGGAAGCACAGAGCAGGAAGGCAGAGCTAGCAAGGGGTCATAACCTGCAGGATGTGCCCCAGTGACCCGCCCCTTCCAGCCAGATCCCACCTCTTAGCAGCACAGGAAATCAATAGATTAACCCCTGTGATTGAGTCCTCTTCCAAACACAGAAACTTTGGGGACATTCCAGAACCAAGCAAGAACAATGGGGAAGAAACTGATTACTTCGTGGACATTTCCCTCAACCAGAAGCCTTCTGGTAGCTTTATACTCATGAAAAAAGGGAGGCCTAGAACTGAGCTCTCCTCCCTCAAACTGGTCCTCCTTCCTGCATGCTGTTTCCACCTACCACACCATCATGAGTCTCCCCTTCAGCCAGGACTGAAGCTGTGGAGTCACACTTCATTACTCCTTTCTCCCTGCACCCTACCCCCAGTTCTTTGGCCAGTCACACTCCTTCCCTTATTGTGCCCCAAGGGCTTCTTCTTCTCTCATCACAACCATCCTCACCCAGCCCCTTCTCACTCTACCCCCAGATTGTGCTAGCCCTTTCCAGGGGGCTCCCCAAGTGAAGCTTTCTCCCCTAATCACTTTACAAATGGAATCTAAACTCATCTTTATGTTTTAAGCATTTTGCTCTCTTGCTTAAAAACTATCTCTGGGTGTCTCCATTTTTAATTATGCAATCTCCAAACCTCTAAAGTGGATATTAAGGTTAACAATTCAGGATACTATGTTTGATTGCTTCCCAACTGAGTTCTTTTCAGACAGGCTGGTCTACTAATCTTGATCATTCCTGCTTCCACGTCTTTTCCTAGGCCACTCCTCCTGTTGCTTGTCTATTTGACAATTACAACCACTCTTTAAGAGCCAGGAAAAGTTTTATTTTATCTATGCAACTTTCTCAACCTTCACACCTTGTGAGGACTGACCCTGCAGAACAGCAGCAACTATGGTCTTCATCATCTTTGGGTACTTAATGATACAGCAGGTCCCTTTTTTACATGTTCTCTTTGTTCCTATTATCACTTCAAGTTCTAGAGACAATTTCATACTTACATGGATTCCTCTTTCCTTAGCCATGGGTTGGACACAAAACCAATGCCATATATGGAAGGAACAAACATGAATTCTAGACATAACTGAGTGACTGAATAATATTAATAACTGACATTATACATAGGCTAAACATTGACATGTTTCACATATTTAGTCTAAATCTCTCCACCTTACAAAATAATAACTGTCATAATTCCCATTTTACAGATGAGTCACAGAGCTACTTGACCAAAGTTACAAAGTAATAAATGAAAGATTTGAGTTGAAATCCAGGTAGTCTGATTCAAATATTCAAACTCATTTTATCCTAGATACAAAAATTTTTAAGAAGTGGGATGTATGCACAAATGCAAAATTCTTAAAAGACTCTGAGGATAACTTTGAGAGAGAGAGAGAGAGAGAGAGAGAGAGAGAGAGAGAGAGAGAGAGAGAGGTGTGGTACTAGAGATTGATCCCAGGGCCTGGCACACAGTAGGCAAGTGGTCTACCACTGAACTATACCCTACAGGCAAAATAAACTCTTGATCACCTTGTTACATCACTACAAAGAGGATAAAGAAAAACAAGAGAGCAAAGGTTAAGTAATGACATGATGGAGCTAAATAAAAACAGATAAGGAAAAAGAGAAAGAATGTTGTGATGTGGGTCTGGAGTGAACTGCAAAAGCCTCCTGCACCTATAAATCCTGTGCACTGTTGGGAGCGGGGGCTGGCTAGAAGAGGCGCACGCCTGGGGCTTGATCTGGAGGAGTGTGCGCTGGTTCCACCCTTCCTCTGAGACGTTGCTCTGTTCTGCAATGCCATGAGGAGCTGCCTCCACCTCCACCTTCACCATGTGCTTGCACTGTTGCTGGCCACTCACGAATGGACTGTGACCTTCTGAAACTGTGAGCAAAAATAAACTCTTCCTCCTATAAAGCTGTGAGTCACAGTGACAAAAAAGTAACTAAGTCAAAGAGCAATCACAAATAAAAGACTGGAAGAGAAGCACAATAGTAGAAAGAATGGAATATGAAAAGTTGACAAAGAAGAGGTATAAGGGGAAAGTGAGTAAATGTGGAAATGAGGCTGGCCTAGGAGGACCTTTAGGATGCAGGCAGGATGCAGAGCCCAAGCGAGGGGAGGGGATACCTAGGAGTCATGATAGCTAATGAAAAGCATGTTGTAGGTGCTGGAATAGGTACTTGGTGGAGACTCCGCTTTGGGCTGAGACCAATACATGTATTGGTCTCATCTCTGCAGGTACAGACCTCACAGATGTTCGTGGAAGCAGTCTGTTCCTTTTGAATGTTAAGCCTTTTTCCAGGGTGTAATTGAAAGGATAGTGAGTAGTGGTAAGCTCCAGGTCTAAAGTTGCCTGTGTGACTTTAGTTAGGCTGGGATGCTGAGTGCACCTGGTGTGTCTGTAGGTGTAAGTGTGAAGGTGGGGTGCTTTGGAGAACTGCCTGCCTTTTGTAGGGCTACTGAAAGTGAAGCTCTGTAGTAGGTAAGGGAGTTGTGGTAAGCTCCAGGTCCAAAGGTTGAACAGAACATTGGAAGATGTTACATACTGATTTTGATCCAGACTTGGTGTTGGTTCTGTCATTTGATAATATTCTGGCAGTTGAGCTACAACTATTTTACATAGCTTTGGAGAGTAAGTTGGGATCTTCTGCATGGTTGGAGTAAATTCAGCATGCAAGACGAATTCTGGATGTATGGTAAACTTTAGGTTGGACTTGGACACTGGGTTGACATTGGATGGTGAGCTTCATCCTGACCTGGTGGTTAATCTGTCACCCCCTTATACATGGGAGGCTGAGCTACAACTTTCTTCGGTGGCTTTGAAAGCTGAAATAGGATGACCTACTGGGTTACAGAAAGTTCTGCCTCCTCAGCAGGCTCTGGCGACTGCATGGGGACAGCACTTAAGATGGTTCCTGGGGAAATCCCAAAGGTTTGACTTCCTTAGGGGAATCTAGCGGTAGAATTGGAGCCTCATGCTGAACTGGAAAAGGATCTACATCTTTTAGGTGATCTGGGGTCTGAGTTGTGTCTTCTTGTTAGGCTGGCAAAGGTTCAACCTTTTCAGGAAACTCTAGAAGCTGAGAAAGAGGATTGGCTAAGTTGGAAAATTTTAACACACTCAGTGGAAACTGTGGGCTGAACAGTGTCCTCCTGCTGCACAGGAGAAAGCCCAACCTCCAGAGTGGGCGGCTTTGAAGCTATAATGAGCTCCAGATTCATATGTTTAACTGTAGTTTTAGGCAACACTGCATGCTGATTTGTTAATATTGTCCCCAGAGCTTCAGATCGATATGCTATAGTAGTATAACTGCTACTTTCTTTAGAGTCGAGGAGGCTGATCTGGGCGCTCTTGCTGGACGGGTGAATGTGCAGCTCCCACAGTGGACTTTGAGGGCAGAGCTGAGCTCTCCTGAGGGCTTGGAGGATGCTCCCCAAGAAGCTCGTCAGGCTGAACAGGGACTCCTTCCTCAACTGCAGACTGCTCATTCCGTCAAAAAAGAGTTGGCTTCTGAGTTGCTAATCTGTTCGAGGTTCAGATTGCTTAAGGAACACTGAGGACTGAGAGGGGCCTCCTGTTGGATTGAAGTTGGTATTTCAACATCATTAATCACCTCTAGAGATTTCATAGTGACACTGTGCAACGCTGGAGGCTGAACTGGATCCTGACTGATGGCTGAACTAAGGCACTCAGGTGCTTTCCCGAAGATTGAGCCATAGGAGTCTTAGATGGTTGGGCTGGCTGCTGTTGCCCACTGGGAGAAGGTTTAGTGTTCCATGGTAGGATCTGGAGGTTAAGATGGGGCTTCTTGTTGGACTGATGAAGGCTATACGTCTGCACGACTCTCTGAAGGCTGGATGGGGCCTGTGTCTGGTTTACGGTACGTTAAGCCTCCACCTGTGTCTCCATTTTCTCAGGGGGCTCTGGAGGCACAATAAGATGATCTGCTGCTGGTAACCAATCTCCAGGCAACTCCTCGGGTGGGACTTACATCTCTGTGGATGCAGAGGACCTCAAGTAATCAAAGCATCCCTGGTGAAGCAGCCAGGATCAGTAGCCCAAGTGTTCCCATGCAAGGACCCACGGGGTCCAGATGTGTAGCAAGAACATAACTGCAAGAACATAACAAGAACATAACTGAGAAAAGACTAGTGGCAAAGACCTAGACCAGAAGGGTGCCAGAACCACAAGCACCAGAATCTTTCTGGCGGCCACTTGATGTGAGCACCCTAGCCACCACCAGCATTCTGCCCTGTTCACCTTTTCTGGAGGAATCTATGCAGACCCTATGCCAGTCCTCTAGCCAGTAAGAGAAGACCCTGACCAGCTGCAACATCCATTCTCAACATCAAACATTCTTCCTCCAGAAAGTCGGTTGTCTGGCTCTGCTCTGTCTGCTTCCTCCTCTCAGTGCTCTTGCCTCAGACGTTGGCTTCTGGTGTTGGCAGAAAAGAAATAAATACCCAAGGAGCTGAAGGATACACAAAATGGGACTTGAACCTGAGTTTTGAGTTCCAGTTACCTCTTTCTACCTCCAAAGTGACATAAATACACAAAGATAATAAATGCTCGAGAGCCAAAAATAGAAAAGAAAGCAGTCAAGGGAATACAATCAGCAGAAGACCCACTTCTCACCTAGCGGATAAAAAGAGAAAAAACAGAATAAACAGAATAAATCTTTGTTTATAAACCAGTGATGTCTGGTATCGAGGAACCACTCCAGGAATTTTAACTTATTAGCAGTTATGTTGATATTTTATGATTCCTTTGAAATTGTTGTTTGGGATACAGTTTATATGTCTGAGGCTTCTATCTAGATTTACACTGATTTTGCCTTATAAACCTTTTAGGGTGTTTTACTTGTGCATATGTGTTCCCATAATTCTTTGGTTTCTACTTGCCTGAGATTATTAGCATGAGCTCTTCATGACCACAGACCCGCCCTACAGGAAGTATTTGTGAGCCCTGGGTGAAAAAAGATACTTCCTTTCTTGTGCTTTTTCCACCGTCTTCAGTTGAAAAGATACACTGTTTCTTACATTTCCTAACAGTCTTCTGCTGCTCCCTTCCGTGACCCCTACTGCTCCTAACCACCTGCCTGGTTAACTGACTGTGATAGGAAAGGTAGCCTCAAACGCGGGCCAGCGTCCTCCAGACCTGTGCTGGCACATCTTTCTAAGCAGGTCCCTGATGGTCACCTAACTGTCTACTGACAGTCACCTGACTGCCTGCCTCACACAATCAAGGTAGCGCTGACACAAGGGATGCCTCTGCTAACAGACTGGCATAGGGCCTCTACCTGGCCCTGCTACTTTCTAAGCCTCCTTTCCTACCCCAACAGCACCCCCAAGCCCTCCTGGACAGCTTTCAGTGCCTGGGACCTGCCACACTCTCCCTCACAGTGTTCACCTTTCTCTCTGGCTGGCTCACTTCTGTTTATATCTTGATTCTTGGTCCCGAGGCCACCTCCAGGAAGTCACCTGGTCCCCGCCATCCAAATTATGCAGGCGACCTCTGAGCACCCATATTTCTGTTTTACCTAACAAGCATTTATTCTTTTGTTTTTACTTTTTTCTTCTAACAAACATTTACCGATCACCTCAATTTAGGCCAAATTTTGCTTTATTGTTTTACCCTGTGTGTATTTCACACAAGATTATAAGTCCTACAGAGGCCACCATTCTATGTATATCCCTCATCAAAATAATAAAAAAATAATAATCTCCATGACAGCTAACAGTACCTGAACCACAGTCCACACTCCACAATTTTTGTTGGGAAATAGTAAGTTTTTGAGGTTAAATTCACATAACATGAACTATTTTCAAGTAGACAATTCCTAGGCAATTAGTACCAGTCTTCACTTTGTGTAACAACCATGACTATGTAATTTCAAGCACATTCACCAGCCCAAAAGGAAACCTCAGACCCATTCAGCTGTCATTCCCTTCCTCCGCCTCCCCTCAGCATCTGGTACCCTCCAAGCAGCTAAGACAGGATTTTTAAATAAATGGAAATCATCTATTTTTGAGCTGGACAACAAAGTACTTTACTTACAGATTTATTTAAGGCATCGCTGCGTCAGTGCTCCTTCTGCGGCTGAGGCCACGGAGCACACTGGCCCTTCCACTGTAGGAGGATGGAGATCTCCTCAAAACTTCGGGGTCTCAGCCTAGCATGGTGGCACATGCCTTAATCCCGGCTACTTAAGAGACCTGAGGCAGGAAGATTTCAAGCCTGGGCAGATTAGTGTGACCATGTCTCAAAATAAAGGAGAGAGACAGTCAGAAAGAGAGAGAGAAAGCGGGGAGAGTGAGAGAGAGAGAACTGACACAGTTTAGTAGGAGAGCGCTTAGTAGCATTCATGAGGCCCTGGATATTATCTTCAGTATACACACACACACACACACACACACACACACACACACACACACACACAAACACACAATGTCAGGGTCTCTCCTGAAAACTCCACAGGTGGTCCAACTTTCTTGGAAACTGAGCCTTGAGCACCTTCAACAGTAGGTGACCTGAGGCCAAAGTGTGCAATGGGAGACGGCAAGTGAGGAGAGGGGCCAAGAGGCGCGTTCCCCCCACCCCCATCAAAGATTCAGCACCCAGGGCAAGGGCAGAGCTTAGACTCTGGACCAGCGCCCCCTTCTGAGGACAGAGTGAATCTGGCTCCCAACAGTCCCCAGGGGCTGTTGGGTTTAGCAGGGAGCTCAAGGAAAGTCCAGGCCAGAAAGCAGAGCGTTAATTCAATTGGTTCCGTGGTGCCTCCCACGACCTAGTCCCTAGAGGCTGACATGCAGGGCATTCCCTTCCAGGGCCCTCACATCTCACCACATTCTTTTTTAGGGAGCACAGGTGCCAGGGCCTCTGCTTCAGTGCGAATGACCGCCTGTGAGGGAATACCACCTCCCTGCTTTCCTAACTGAGGGCTTCTGCAGACCCACCCACCCTTTGCCCATGGCAGACCTGGCAGCCATAACATCAGCACCTTCCCAGGCAGGGAGGAAGTCAGCGATACTCCCAACTGGGTCCTCACTTCCATCCCAATGTTTGAAGCCCCGGTGTCTGCCTGAAGGAGGCCTATTTTCCTCTTTTTGTCTGTCCCATCAACTTTATCATTTTAACAAACCATTTAAAAGAGTATAGTTCAGAGCCATCGGGTCCAGTCACATTACTACTGTCTCAAGCCAGAACTTTTTCATAACCCTAAGGAAATCCTGCATTGGTTAGCAGTCACTGCCCAGGACCTCCCCCTCCCCTCAGCCCTGGCCACCACCAATCTGCTTCCCTCTATGGAGGTGCCGGTTCTGGACATCCCACACCAACGGAACCACAGAGCACCAGCCTCTGTGTCCAGCTTCTTTTCCTTGCTTCAGGCTCCCAAGGGTCCTCTGCACTGGAGTGTGGCGGGTGGGTCGTGCCTTTTATGGCCGAGCAATAGTCCGCATCATGTTCATCCACTCATCACGCGAGGGGCACGTGGGTTGCCTTCTCCTTTTTGGCTGGTTATGGCTGGAGCCCACAACCCCACGTCCAGGCCCCACCCACGTCACTCCACATTGACACAGTGCTGCTACCCAGATCTGTGAACTCATGAGCCAAATCTAATAGGGCTCGACTTTAATCCAACAAAAAGAAATGTTGGCACACCCGGATTTCTTCTCGAGGTGCACACCTGCCTGCCCAGTTCCTCCTTAAGGGAACACCCCCTTCTCCTGGGGCTGCTTCTCCCTGTTTCAGTCCTGTGGTTCTAACAGGACTACATTCTGTCCTGGAACCCCAGCAGGGGCACAGGCTTGGCAGCTCCTAGGATGCTGGATAGGTAGAAGCAGAGACAGGATTCAGAAAGTGACTGCAAGGGAGCTCTGAGCTCTGAGTTCCAGCGCTCTGAGATCAAGGCTTCCCTGCAGGTTGCTGGCTGGCTCCAGAGGCCCCAAGGGATACTGTCACACTGTACCCAAAGAGTCCTAACAGTAGCCTCATCAGAGACCTCTGTCCCCACAAGTCCTGGCTCTTTTCTGAAGAGGAGAAAGTGAGGCGCCCCGCTTTAGCCCACTCCACTGCCTCCTCTATGTAATGAGGGTGGTCCACTCTGAGTTGCCAAGGATTCTGGAGGCTTTACCCTTCACAGAAGACCCAGGATAGCACTTATGAACCTGATCCTGACCCAAGCCTGACAGCCCCACTAGAATACCATGGCTCAGGGCTTCACTCCAGGTGAGCCCCTCACCTGCACCCCCACCAACACCTCCATCTCCATGGCTATACTGCCACCCTAGAGCAGGGGAGCCCACATGAAATGGCACCATCCAGCCTTGCCCTTTACCCCTGCCTCTCTCCATGAGTGATCCAGCTACCTGAGGTCCTACTTCCTAACTCAGGCCAGATAAGCACTGTTGCCATCAACTACACACTTCACTTCCCAATGACCAGTGGCCCAAGCGAATAGCTCAGCTACTCCATCCAGGAGAGACAAGCAGGATGAAGCCAAAAGATCTTTTAGAGAGGCAGACCTGACTTACAGGCTCTGCTCTGTCACTTACTAGCAGAGCTCCCAAGTGAACTGTCTCCCTGACCCTTGGCATAGTGGAATGGTAATACCTCTATGCAGGATTTGATGACAACACACACCAAGGCCTTAGCACCATGTCAGGCATGGAATTGCAAAACGTACGGTGTTTGCCGCTATAATCAAGTGCTCTTTGCTGCCAGCGTGGTACCTTACAACTTGGAGGTAATAACCCAGCATCATGGGGTAGCATCTCAAGCTCCCTGCCTCTCCAACCCAGGGCTAGGGCCCTTCCTTGGGCCCCCCTCCTCTGACAGCTTCTGCCCACAGCAATTCAACCAAGGTTTTGCTTTTGCTTCCCTCAGCACTGCACCAGGTACACAGCAAGTGCTGAGCGAATATTGGTGGAGCAAAGAAGGAACTCCATGACCAAGCCAGCCCTGAGCTGCCCATTTGGGATCTTTCTGCTAGAAATAGGCTAGAGTTGGAAGGGCTTTTTCATCCCCTGCTGCCCAGCTCCACTGTGCGTCTTCAAGGGCCCCGGGGCTAGCCAGGGATTGTGGGTCAGGAAGCTTAGACCAAGACCTGGCTCTCTAGGCTCCTGGAGCCGAGCTGAGGGCAGAATGCTCCACTGGAAAGAAGCAGTCATGCCAGCTTTTCCAATAACCCTGCGATGGGATTCAGCAGCCCTGCCTACCTGAACAGCCACATTCCCACTGAGACTGAAGATTACCCTGGGCTGATGCACAATCCCAGTGCTCTTAGCTGTCTGCACGCATTACCAGCATGTTGTCACATGATTCCCCAGGGAGGGAAATTCTCACAGCAGGAGCTGGATTTGATCCCTGGCTTTCAGGCTGGGAAAGTCCCCACAGTTTTCCCGCTGCAGTAGTTGGGGGCGCTGGGGTAAAGCATCAAAGTTTGAGGAGGTTAAGGGTGGTGGCCTGTTAGCAAAAAGACATTATGGGTTGAACTATGCCTCCCTCCAATAATGTATGGAAGTCCCAACCCCCAGCACCTCAGAATGTGACCATATTTAGAAAGAGGATCCTCGCAGATATGACTGGTCAAGGTGTAGACAGAATGGAGTGGGGTAGGGCCTTCATCCAGTATGGCTGGTGCTCCTATAAGAAGAGGAAAGACAGTGACTGGAGTGGCACAGATGACCACTAGAAGCTAGAGGCAGGGAAGTTTCCCTGAGAACTGTGTGGTCTCACATTTCTGGAGGCCAGAAGGCCAAAGTCCAGGTAATGGCCCAACGTGAGACAACACAATTTTGTTGTGTTGTTTTCAGCCACCTAGCTTGTGGTACTTTGTTACAGCCCTAGAAATTAATACACAGGGCAAAGGAGGAGTCTTATATTAGGGAAGTAATATCTCTGATGCTCTCCAGGGATTTTTGGGATCTCTGTCCCCTGTTGTTCTGCCTGGGAGACCAACAAAATCAAACACTCGAAGGGCACAGTTTCTGGGCAGAGGAACTCACTGAGGTCAGGCCCCTTGGGAGCTCTATGCTCTAAGAAGGCTGAAAGTAGCGGCCAGTATCTCTTCCCACCTCTGGTCCTGGTACTGGCTCCATTCCAGCTACTCACAGGGACAACCAGCTGACTACACAAAGCTGCTCACAACATGATCTTCTGCTTCATTCAGGCCTGAGCTCCACCCTCTCTCTGCATCTCCTGAGCAAGGACCCTTCTGATCCCCAAGCCCTAACCTCCCCCCCACCCCAAACCCGTGCTCCCTCCAGCACTAAGGCCACCTCAATGCTGCTCCTCCCCACAGAGCCCTCCTCCCTGGGCCCTCTGCCCTCCCCATGCGTCTTCTCTGATGACAGTGGCTCCCGGCAGCAGAAGAAGCAGCATGATGACACACAGGGACAGGAGGAGGCAGACATGCCTGCCTTCTGGTTCAGGCATCACACTTCCACCTGTGTGGCTCTGAGCAAAGTCCAGCCTGATCTCCGTTCCCTTCTTTGCTCTCACAAGTCAGCTCTTCGTTGCTATGACAAAATCTCCAGACATGAAGCTTTGAAGAGGGGAAGCTTGCTCCTGGCTCAGGTTTCAGAAGTTTCAGAAGTTCGTGATCACTTGGCTGCACTGCTTCTGGGCTTGTGTGAGGCATAGCACGGGGGTGGGGAGAGCGTGGTGGAGCAGAGCAGCTTACCTCGAGGCCGCCAGGAAGGAGAGAGAGGAGAGAGGTATGGGGGGAAAGACAGAGAGACAGGGCCAGGGACAAGAAATGCCCTTCCTCCAGCTCCAAGATGAAATGCACTTCCGCCCCGAGCACTAGCTCCTAAATAGCCGTCCAGCTAGGAACCCATCAGGGGAATCCTCCGTCCACTAGGCTAACACTGTCTGGGTTCAGTCACCCCTGACTCCAGCTCTGAACCTCACCCTACTGGGGATCAAACCTTCAATACATGAGATTGGGGGGTGCCTATGCAGTGCAAATGTGAAACCGTAACACTCGTAAGGTCAGTGATCCTTTTAGAACTTCAGGGCAGTTAATTAAAAAAAAAAAAAAAAACCTGCAAAGCAGAGGGATTTTTTTCCTCCCATGGGTCACACTGGAAGCCTGAGCCTAGGAGAACACCATGTCTGTGCTCTCTGCTCTGGAGACAAGGTCCTTAGTTCTCTCTTGTTCTTGGGGGATCCTGGGAACCCCACTGCGTCTCCCGCCCAGGGACTCCACAGCACGGCCCCACCGGGGCTCAGCTGGTCTCCAAGGCTCCCACCACCTTGCATCTCACTGAGCATTCATCATGTGCCATGGCGTCTGCCTTCCACGCCAAAGGGCGAGCCGCTAGAGAAAAGGCGCTGCTTGGAGCTCACCTTTGTGCCCTCCGCTGAGCTAGGATTTGTCTGCGAAACAGATTCGTAATAGACTTCCTTCCTGACTGCTCTGAGCCCCGCTTGCCAAGTGTCCTCAACCCACCTCTCAGCCAACGTTTCAATACCCTCCGCTAACAACCTCAGCCTCGTAGAACATGCCGTGGAAACCACGATGTTTACATTTCTCAGACCTGCTGGCAACTTACTGGAGGAGCCCAGAGAGTGCTCGCAGGGAAAACTACCCTGAATTCTTGGAAGACCAAAGAGGGGCTCTGGCTGTGGACAAAACAGTCAAAGACCGGGGCCAGGGCCATGGTGGCAAAGTGGCCTTCCTGGGCTGCGGTGCACTAATTGCAATGGCCACTTTGCAGGACACATGAAGCAGAAGAGATAGAAGTAGGAAGACTTGAGTAACTGCTCAAGTTGGTTAGACTTCTCCCAAAGGGCTGCTCATAGTAGGAAACCTGCTCCACAATTCCCTCACCCGAGATTTAGAGAATGAACAAATAAAATCCGGAGTCCACCTGACAATCAGAGAAAGAAAAGTTAACTAGATAGGCTCTCGATTTTTAAATTGTTTGGACTCTAGGCCTCACTAAACAGTCTTTTCATAGTTCTGAAAACATACATATAATAGTGTTTCCTCTCCTCCCAGCCCATCTGTCTTCTTCCGGGAGCCCAGCATCCTCCTCCCCAGTTTCCCAAAGCCCATTCTGTCCTCCTCAGTCTCCTGTACTGCCACTCATCACTCCCTATTTAAGGACAGGTGCTCCCCAGCGCCCTGTGCTGTTCCACCCGCGCTGGCTGCTTTGTTCCTATGGTTCAGTGCTACTTTAGCTAAGGCAGCACCAGCCACCAGAACAGGCAAACTCTGAGGTGTCAGCAGCTTAGTGCAACAGAACACACTTCTGATAAAATCTAATTGATCTGTGCTCCACATGTCAGGTGGGAAGACCCCCCCTTTGACACACGGCTTCCACAATGGCCTTGAACACCTGTGTCTAGCCTTTAGCCTGGAGAGGACAAGAGTAGTGTGGAAGGTCTTAGGTTAGACACACTCTTCCCTCCACACATGTACTGGTCAAAACTTTACCATAGCCACAGTTACTATAATAAAGATGGGGAACATAATCTGGCCAGGGAATGCAACGCTGCTACTTGAGGTAGCAGGGTTAGCTTTGGTGAGCAGCTTCCAGTCTGCCACAGAGAGTGTCTCACATCAGATCCTGCTCGTTGTTTCCCAAAAAGACAAGTGGATCCTATCCCATCCCCAGCTCCTGAAATCTTCACCACAGGCCAGGAAGGCCAGGACCTTCAGCAGAAGGCCACACTTCTGTCCTCTAGGCCTCCAGAGGTTTATCAAGATGTAAAAACCATTTATTGGTGCCCTTCTCTCACCCTCCCCCAGCATGGGCACATACTTCCAATATCTGGAGGCTACGGGACTGACAAACAAACAACAAGATCACAGTCCAATGCCATCTTCAGAAGAACAGAAGCTGAAATCAGAATTCTCAAGGCAGTCGTGCTGTCCAGCTGGCCAGACAGGTGCTGGGAGAGGCCAGCTCCGGGGCTTCTGCCCTCTGGGTGCTCTCTGTGGCTCATGGCTCTGCCCTCCAGATGTCCCTCTCGCCATTTTCCTCCACAGTGCACTTGAAGACAGAGTGGAAATGAGTGCCCTCCACAGTGGCTGCTTATCCTCACAGCCCACAGCTCCTGCTGGTAGAAGTTTTGAGGCCTGAAAATGGTTTGAAAGCCCATAGGTCAAATAGATTTTTCTTTTTGTATTTCCAGCTTATGACAACAGAGTTCCCTCAAAACCTGAACAGGCTCATTATCTATGTCCCCACTCTGCCACATACAAAGTTCCTTCTCAGATACAAGTCTCCAGTCTTTCTTGCTCCCTGCCCTCTGGTTCCCTTTCAATGTAAAGGTGGTAAGTTGAGAATCCCAGACTCAGGAAAGGACACCCCAACACTGATCTTGTACAAGGCTGATGTTTAACAGCTTTTAGTGGCTAAGATTTTGTTTCAATTATTTTATTTTTTGGCAAGGACCAAGCCCAGGGTATGACACACACTAAGCATACTACCACTGAGCTACACTCCCAGCTCCCCAGATTTAAGTCTTTTAAAATATGATTTCTTAGGGCTGGAGGAATAGCTCAGTGGTTAGAGCACTTGTCCAGCAATCTCAAGGCCTGAGTTCAACTCCCCAGCAAACTGGGCATGGTGGAGCATGCCTGGAATTCCAGCTCTTGGAAGACTGAGGCAGGAGAATTTCTAGGCATTCAAGGCCAGCCCGGGCTTCATAGTGAGTTTAGGACCAGCCTGAACTACAAAGTAAGAGAGACCCTGTCTCAAATAAATAAATAAACTATGGTGTCCTGCGAGGTATAATGGCACATGATTGTGATCTCAGTTATTTAGGAGGCTGATGCAACAAGATCGCAAGTTTGAAGCCAACCTTGCAACTTATTGAGAACCTGTCTCAAAATAAAACTTTTTTTTTTTTTTGGGGGGGGGGGCAGGGTCTCACTCTGCAGCACAGGCTGGTCCTGAACTCGCTGTGTAGCCCAGGCTGGCCTTGGACTCAGAGCAATCCTCCTGTCTCAGCCTCCTGAGTGCTGGGATTACAGGTGTGCACCACCACGCCCAGCTTTACATGGTGCTGGGGAATTAAACTCGAGTACTTAGTGCTTGACTTACCACTTGCTAGGCAAGTGCTTTAACCACTGAGTCATTCCTCCAGCCTCCAGAATTATAAAATTTTAAAAAGGGCTGTGATGTAGCTCATCACTGCCTGGATTGGATCCCAAGTATTGCAAAACAAACAACAAACAAAAAATTTTCATTTGGTATCTAGAAGCAGTCAGCTTTCCTAACCAAGACCCCAAGTTGCTGGAGTCTTTATTTCATTTTGGTTTTGCGTGTTAGAATAGCCAGCTTTTGCCTGGGCCCATTTCATCCTTCTGAGACTTTATCAATGGCACCAGCAGCAACCAAGGACGCCTATGGCCTTCTGTGTGCAGCCTCTTCCCCTAGAGCTAAACGCTCAGAGGCAGCCTGCCTATCTTAGGCAACAGTTTTACTGAATGCTTTGCCAATGCCAAGCAAGGGACTCTATCTTTTCAGACCCCAGCAATGGTTTTCTCACTACTAGCCCTGAGCACAAGCCAATGTCACATCCTAATCCTGGTACCATTTGTCTGAGCTAAAGTAACACAAAGTTATGTAAGAGATAAACCCCGGAAATTCTGGTTGCTAGACACAATGCAAGTTTAGTTATCAATCTATAAAAGAAGGATGGGGAGGGAGGGAAAGACTGGGGCCTTCTTTCCTACCACCATTCAGTGACCCAGATACCTAGAGGCTGTGCCATTTTCCACACATGGCTTCTAAGGTACGTCTGAGTATTAGAATCCAGGCAGTCAATAGAAGAGAAAATAGAACAAGGTTTATAGATAAAGTTTTCCTGGGACAGAGTCGTAACCGTTCCTTTACACATTCTTATGGCTGTGCTTATACTACCACAGCAGAGGTAATTAGCTGTTATAGAGATTCATTGTTCATAAAGCCTGAGGTCATTGCTATATGGTCCTTTACAGCCAAGTAGAACGGAGGATTGGCAGTGTCAGCACAGACCTCCGCGGGCCAGGCCTGGAAGTGGCATTGTCATTTCACTCCCATGCGGTGGCCAGAATGCAGCCATTCACCTCCACGACTGGGAGGAAAGCTGCAAAGTGTGTTCTCTGTGTGTCCCCAGAAGGACAGGGAGAGAGGCAGAGTTATCCTCTGGCCCTTCTTTGCCACAAACAGCACCCAGGCACTGAGGACTTCTGACTCAACATCTATGGATACAATATCTCTCCTCACTTCCAATCCATATTTCTGGCAATGGGTCAGATGTCTTGTTATTTCATGTTCCCAATCAGAACCTGTCCTCCTCCTCTTCCTACCAAGTTTGCTTCTCTGTGAATTCTGTGAATAGTTCCTTTACTCAAGTACTCAAACTCAAAACCACAGGAGTACCTGAGACCTTCCTGGTCCCTTGATACAACTCCCCCAGGCACTCTTGGACCAGCCTCCCCGAGTCCAGCATGGGCGGCCTGGCGATCTCTACAACTTCGTTTCCTTCCTCCTCTCCCTGCTTCATGCTCACTGTTCCAGCCACCTAGGCTTCTCTCCGTTCTTCTGACACACATTTCTTCTATTCTAGGGCAGATGACTTCTGCTCCTACTTGCTGTTGCCCTGACCTGGAACTTTCTTCTCTGCTACCCACTCAGCCCCCTCTTTTGTTTTAAAAGCTCATTAGGAAGAACTTCTCTCACCATTCCAAGACGGTGCCCACCTCCTTTTTCTCTGTAGCACTTTCCAATGTCTGTTTTTCTGTTTACCATGGCCCCTCTTGTCTAAGAGGGCAGAGACTTCAGCCACCTCATGTGCTAGTGTGTCCCGGGTCTAGAAGAGGGCCTGGCACACTGTGACCGCTCCATGGATACCAGTTTAATGAGAACAAAGAGGTGACAGAAAACAGAAACATCGATGGAGGGGGATACCTGGGACAGGAGAAGGGCAGGGCTTGGGGGCGCAGGTAAGGGTTGTGCCAAGGGCACAGAATCACAGTTCTTCAGTCCCTTGTTGTCTAGAGCAGGAGGTGTCCTGCTGCAAGTTAATTAATCCATGTAGTATAAATAGCAGTGTTTGGGCAGTGCCTTACCCTTAGTGGCTCCATTTTTAAAAAACAGAAGTTTGCTTCACTTTGAACACAAATGCTGAGGCAGGATGACTTGGTAACTTGTCTCTGCAAATAGAGAACCACCAGATGTGGGGCATGCCAGCCTTGTCAAAAAGAGCTACCCCCCAGCCGCACAACACAATCAGAAAGCACAAACTGGTAAATAAATTGTGTAATAAAAAGTCACCACTTACAAACTTACCAAGTTTAAGTCAAGGGCACAGGAGCATATGACATATCAGAGAAAAGCAGGTTCCTGAGCTTATCAGACACACTGAACCAACAAATGATGCAACCCCTCACCTGGATCACATGGAAGGATGGGCACTCAGCACTGGGATACAGTGGTCACACACATGCCGATCTGTCATCTTAGCAGACCACCTGGTGAACATGTGACGAGAACAACAGGCAGTGACCTCCAGCTCTCTGTCCTTGGCTTTGGCCCAATCTCTCTTGGTTTACCTAGCCCATTCAAACCACCTGCTGGGTTGGAGGAATAGTACAGTGGTTAGAGCACTTGCCTAGCAAGTACAAGGTCCTGAGTTCAATACCTCAGCACCACGTAAGTCAGGCATGGTGGTTCATGCCTGTGATCCTAGCACTTGTGAGGCTGAGGTGGGAAAATTGCTACGAGTTGAAGGCCAGCCTCAGCTACATAGTGAGTTCACCAACCTGGGCTACAGAATGAGTGTGTCTCAAAAACATCATCAACAACAAAAACCTGCCTGCTGCCTGTCATCTGGACTCTGGCTTTGAACCAACTACCCTCTCAACAAGCCTTTGGTGCTCCATCAAGCTCTGTCTGGTTTGCAATCTTATCTGGATTGGATCAGGCTTTTCACCGCTCCATAGCTCTCTGCAGCTTATATATTATTGTATAACGTACAATGTATGACTTGAGCGTTACAGATATTAGTAATTAAGATTGGAATAAAAAAACTGTGATTTCATTGTGCAGCTGATTGGCTATAAGTGAAAGATTGAGTCCTCACTCAGATAAGGCTGATGAAGTTGCCGTAGCTTGTGGCTTTATTGTTACTGAATGAATTCTGACATTGTGGAAAGACATGAATGCGCCCAGCTTACAGTGATGGCACAGCTCACTCACAACACCCATACTGTCTACCATCCTGCCACCTCCTGGGCTCTGACCTCTACCACAGGTTCTCTTTGGCTGGCAGGATGTTCTTAGAGACAAGTAGAGAGTTCAGGCCTTTGCGCCTGCTCTGGCCCTCTGCTTCATCATGAGAAGATGCCCGGGCAAGTCCACTGAATGAGGAGAGATCGCCAATAGGAGGGGAGTACAACCACTGCCAAGGCCCTGAGGGCAAGAGCAGAGGGCCACATGCCAGCAGCCAAGTAATAAAGGAGACACTGGTAGGAGCCGAGAGCTGGGAGGTCCAAGGGCCAGAGCAGGGAGGTTTGTGGGAACAATTGTGAGATCGCTGTTTTTTCCTTGAACCCAAGGGAAGCTAAGGCACGACAGGTCCGACTTACATGGAGAAAGCATCTTCAATCTGGTAGAAAGTAACACAGGGTAGGGCAGAAGCAGGGAGACCTGCAGAGGTGGGCAGAGGTGAAATTCTGATGCTGAGGTCACAGTTGTGAGGATACAGCTCAGAGAATGAATTAGTGAGAGTAGGCCAGGAGCTCTGGGCTGACTTCTGGGGTTCTACCCAGAGACCCCAGGTTTGTTCCTCTGAACTGGATCTTTTTTCTTTTTTCATTCCATAAACACATTTAACTCTCTCCTAAGTCAGATGCAGCTACCTCTCACCCCTCGCTTTTTGCCCACATACACCCATACATTCAGGCCACACTTTAAAAGTACTTGCAAAGGCAGGCTTCATTAGTTTGGGTTCTTACAAAAGGCACAATTTACAGAAATTGTAACAGAAAGGATCTACTTGAAAGGCCTACAAATCCAAGGATAGAGAGAGTCCAAGAAGGCGGCCTGCAAGTGCAAGAGCTGGAGTGCCTGATGGCTGTTCAGCCATGAGGTAGAACACCTGCCCGGGACTACAGAACAGCCCGTGAGAGTCTGCTGCAGATCTAGGTTGTTCAAAGAATGGCAAAGACCAGAGACTGAATATTGGTGACAGAACATTGGCAACAGGTAGACAGGCACAAGTTGAGACCAGAACAAATCTGTGATGAAGATCTATGGTGTGTAGCAAGTCAGCGTCTGTAGACAACTGCAAATGTGAGAGCTTTCCCACAGGAAGAAGCTGTAACAATCTTTCTTCTTGCTTCTTCTTATACCATTCCAGTTCCCAGTTGGGCCTCCCACATCCGGGTGGGTGCTCTTCCCTCATTCGCTGACCCTCAAGTCACTCACACTCTAATCCAGGCTGGTTCCAAACTGCCTAGTCTAGGCGTGGTTCCTAAACCCTAATCCAGGCGTGGTTCCTGATTGCCTCAAATTGCCATAATGTCTTCAGTGGTCATAAGGGCCCCATGGCACATGGCTGTAAACCCAGCACACTATGAGGCTAAGGCAGGAGGATTGCAAGTTTGAACCCAGCCTGGGAACTTACTGACTTAGTGAGACCTTGTCAAAAAACAATTTTTTTTTAAAGGGGCAACAGCATGGGATTCAATCCCCCTTGGTGAATGCTGCTAAGTGTGAGTACCTGCAGATGTGGACACTGGTGGGGGTGGACACAGGCAGCAATAACTCTGATATGGTGTGACATCAAGAAATGGCTATCAGGGGTCAAAGACCATCTTTACAGATGCCAGCAGATAAAATGACACTGTCCCAGGTCAGAAAACTTCTCCTTAATAGATGGACCTAAGGGAAAAGCAGAAGAACAAAAATCTATCATTCACAGAGGGAAACCTTAAATTCTTCAAGAAAATGTTTCTATGCCACGCAAAATATAATTTAAAAACTGAGAAACTAAGACCATTATGGACAATAAAAATGTTCACATATCCAACTTGCTGGCCTGTGTGGCCAATAGAGGGATCCCACGCCAAAGGAACCCTGCCACCACCACTGCCCAAGAAACAAAAAGTAAAAAACCTGGCGAGCTGTAGGGACAGTTAGGCAGAGATACTAAAGCTTTCGTAAAGTGACTTACTTTCATTAGGCACCTACTGTATGCCAGGCAATATGCTGAACTTTGTATGGTGTCCAGCATGGTGGGCATTATTTCCATTTGCCAATGAAGTAACTGCAGCACAGAGGGATTGAATGAGGGAGCCATGGTGATGGGGCTGACTTCCCACAGGACGACTTATATCAAGCTATCTGAAAAGATGGGCTCCTTGGATGACCAGGGATGTTGATTTAAATCTAGTTTTAAGTCCAGACATGGTACTGGAAGGATGAAGGTTCTTGGAGGAAACTCAGGAAAGAGTGGGGGCGGCCCCTCGTGGATGTGATGAGAATGGCAGTTCGGTGACAGGGACCTGCCCTGTCCAAGGCTGATTTGGAAGCAAAGGAGCCCAACGACCACAGAGGAGACGCAAGAGAGACGGACATGTTGTGTGGGGTTGGAACTCAGGAGCTCAGCCCTGTGGCAATAATAACTACTCCAGGGAGAAAGGAGGCAATGCAAGATATGAAGGAACGTTTCGAAAGAGAAGTGGAGAAGAGATCCGAAAAGAAATCTAGCTGAAATTCAGGACATAAAAAAATTCATTTGAAAGCAGGGGAAGCCAGCTCAAAGACTGTGAGGACAGAATTTCAGACATGGAAGACAAGGATGATGAATTAAATGTTGCAATCAGGGTTGACTCCAAAACAAGAGATAAGCAAAGTAACAGGATATAACAGCTGCAGGGTGATTCAAAGAAGACCGACTACAGAATTATGGGTGTGAAAGAGCAGTAGACAGCACAAAGGAATATAGAATTTATTTACTGAAATCATGACACAAAATTTCCTGAATCTAGGAAGAGAAATGAATATTCAGGTATCAGAAGCTTGTAGAACACCAAATAACCTTGACCAGAAAATAACTTCATCAAGACCCATCATTATCAAAATCTCAGAAATTCAGCACAAAGAAAGAACATTAAAAGCAGTAAGAGAAAAACAGGCATTGTTCTACCATAGCAAGCCAACCTAAATAACTGCAGATGTCTCAATGTAAACCTTAAAGGCTAGGAAAACCTAGAACAAATCTATCAAGTTTTGAGAAACCAAGTGTCGACCCAGGTTGTTGTATCCAGCAAAATTATTGTTGAAAATTGAGGGAGAAGTGAAAACTTTTCACAACCAAGAAACTAAAGAAATTTGTACCTACTAGCCCATCATGTCAGAAAATACCTGGAAGAATCTCAGAGAGAGATGGTTATGATTTGGATCTGTAATGTTCCCCCAAAAGCTTCATGTATTTGGATACTGGGGATTACCTGTGGATACCATGTGCTGTTGGGAAGTGGAACCTGGCCAAAAGGGGCAGATGCTTGAAGCCTGACCAGGAGGGGTGCTGGTTCTACCCTTCCTTGGTGACTTGGCTTCCCCACCTCCATGCCACAAAGAGCTCTCAGCTGGCCCCTACCATGTATGTTCACCACCACTAGCTGTCCACATGTGAACTGCGACCTTCTGAAATTATGAGCTAAAACAAATCTTTCCTCCCTTAAATTGTGAATGTCAGGTATTCTGTCTTGGGAATAAGAAAGTAACTAAGACAGAAAAAGAGAAAGTAGCAACACCAAAGAACTCAGAGGAAAAGAAACATTGAATGGGAAAGTGTAATAAAATAAAAATAGAGACAACCAACAGCAAATAAATGAGACAATGACAGGATTCAGTAAAAATCTCACAATAATTATTCTCAATGCTAATGCTCTTAACTCACCAATCAAAAGACACAGACTGGATAAAAAACAGAACCCAACCTTTTGTTGTCTGCAAGAAACATACTTCATCTACAAAGAAGGATATACACTGAAAGTAAAATAATGGAAACTAATACTCCACTCTGTTAGAACCCAGAAACAATGAAGAGTAGCTGTACTACTCTCAGACACAGCAAATTTTAAGACAAAACAAATTAGAAAAGACAAAGATGGACACTATATCCTGGTAAAAGAAACAATCCAACAGGAAGAGCTCATAATTATGAATGTATATGCACCCAGTATAGGTACACCCAATTACACAGAAACTACTAGACATGAAAGGCCACATAGGCCCCAGTACATACTAGGGGACATCAATACACCACTTTCACAAAACGATAAGTCAACCAGACCAAAAAAAAAAAAAAAAAAAAGTCAATAAAGAAACACCAGAGCTAAATCACACCATAAAACAAATGCATTTAATAGGTATCTACAGAGTGTTCCACCCAATGTCAACAGAATACACTTTTTTTCTCATCAGTACATGGGACTTTTTCTAAAATAGACTATATCCTTCGCCATAAGACATACTTAAATAAATTTTAAAAATCAAAATAATTCCATGCATGCTTCCAGAACATAATGGAATGAAATTAGAAATTAATAGCAAAAGAAACTATAGAAACTATACAAATATATGGAGATTAAATAATACATTACTGAACAAGTGATAGGTCACCGAAGAAACCAGCGAAGGAATCAAAAAACTTCCTACAGGCAAATGACAATAAAAGTACATCATACCCAAACCTATGAGACACAATGGAATCAGTACTAAGAGGGAAATGTGTAGCTATGAATGCACATATGAAATAAACAGAGCAATCTCAAATAAATAATCTAATGATACAGCTCAAAGTCCCACAGAAACAAAAACAAGCCAAATCAAAAAGCGGTACATCTCATAATAGCTAAATCTTGGAAGCAGCCAATATAGCCACCAACAGACAAACGGATAAAGAAGATGAGGTATATTTACATAATGGAGGACTACTCTGCCATAAAGAAAGATAAATTTGAATCATTTGTAAGAAAACAGATGCATCTTGAGACTATTATGCTTAGTGAAATAATCAGACACAGAAGGGTAAATATTGCATGGTTTCTCAAATAGGAGAAAATCAAACCATAAAAAAGTAAAAGAGAGATGGAGTAAGGTAAGAAGGTAAACTTTGTGGTGTCAGAAAGGGGATGTGGGGAGCTAAGAAAGTGGGAAGGGGTAGGAGAAGTAAAAATGATCAAGACGCGATTTGTAAATACACCAGTTTCTCAAGCTGATTGTTATTTTGATATTATGTTCCATACATGCTAATAAAATATTTTAAAGAGACAATCAAACCAATAAAAACATATGTAAAACATTTCATAGGTTAGCAAGAATCACCTCTCCAAATAAAAGACAGAAAAGGACTATATATATACACACACACACACACACACACATATAAACACACATATGTACGTGTGTGTGTGTGTGTGTGTGTGTGTGTGTGTGTGTACAAAATGTTCTTAAGTGCATGGAAATACAAATAAGTTAAAACACTTCTCAGCCCTCAAGAAATCAAGTACTTGAAAAACAAAATAATAAGGATTTTTCAAAAGTTATGTTGCAACCAATCTTTACAAAAGCGTCTTACCTATTTATTCTTTTATTTGACAGTTTAATACTAACAACCAAGCATGTGACAGTTATTGTTCAAAGACTTAGGGCTACAACATAGGAAGTCTGTTTTGGTACAGCTCGCCTCTAATATCATGGTAATACAGTGGTACTGTGATGTTTAATAACATTTGTAAAAACTGACTCCAGTGCAAAAGTACTATCAATACAACCCAAAAAAAATACTACCGATCCTATTCTTTGATCATAGGTGAAAAACTTAAGAGGCGGCCCCGCCCTCCACCTTCTTTTCTCGAGCAGGTATCCCCCTGATGCTCATCAGCCTTAGGTCTGAGGTCTTGTAGAGACCAAACACATCAGGCCTTCGGTAGAGTTCTGATGCAGAGATAGATACCTGAAGTTGATGTAGAAACTACCAAGCAACCTGTGATGATCAAGACCATTGCTGGGAGATGTAGGAGTGGTTGATGAAGGAGGTGAGGATCTGGTTCCTCTACCCAATGTTAATGCAGCTATTCTGAAAAAGATCCTTCAGCGGCACTCCCACCACAAGGGTGATCCTCCTCCTTAGGATGATAAGAACTGTGAACAGAGGACATCCCTGTTTGGGACCAAGAATTCCAGAAAAGGGACCAAGGAACCCTCTTTGAATTTACTCTGCCAGCCAACTACTTAGACATCAAAGGTTTGCTTGACTTTAAGTGCAAGACTTCTGCCAGTATGGTCAAGGGGAGACACCCGAGGGGATTGGAAAGAACTTCGTGTATCAAAAACGACTTTACCTAAAAGCCCCGGCTCACAAAGAGAACCAGTGGTGTGAAGAGAAGTGAAACATTGTGCCTGCACTGTAACACTATAAGGGTGGTTCCAAACACCAGTTACACTGTTTATAATTATTAACATTAGACAAACAGTCAACCAATCCAGCAGCAAATCAATTACATGATCACTACTGTTATTTGACATTTTCCTAGTGGGAATAGTCAATCCAACTATTATACAAGAAAACAGGATGAGAAGTGCTATTGCTTACAAACAGCATCATGTGGGGCTGGAGGAATAACACAGCAGTTAAAGCGCTTGCTTTGCAAGTGCTAGGCCGAGTTCGATTCCCAAGCACCACATAAAGCTGGGTGTGGTGGCACACGCCAGTAATCCCAGCACTCGGGAGGCTGAGGAGGCTGGATTGTCCTGAGTCCAAGGCCAGCCTGGGCTACAGAGTGAGACCCTGTCTCAAAGAAAGAGAGAGAGAGAAAGAGAGAGGGGGGAAGGAAGGAAGGAAGGAAGGAAGGAAGGAAGGAAGGAAGGAAGGAAGAACAGTATCATGCTGCAGAGATGACAAAGATGGCGATTCTCACTGTCTCAGCATGGCATGAAATAGCCTTTGTCATACACTGTCAGGGGGGTGCAAACATTAGTGTGCTTGGGTCCCTTGCTTCAGTCCAGAAATCCCACTTCTAGGAAATGTCCTGTAGAAACACTTACACAAGTGTTTAGGTCAGTAAACAATTGTGCGTCAATGAGCAATGAGCTAGAAAATGGCCCAGTCACACTCCAATGCAGCCAATAAAAGAGATCTATGTGAACCTATGGTCTGTATTGGGAATTCATTCCCCCCATTCCCAGAGAGGAATGAACAAGCCAGTGTAGACTTTTGTCCATTGATTCATCTAATTCTTTGACAGGAGCTAAGTACTACTTAGTTGGTTCGAGGTTTTATCTCCAATCTTGTCACCCTTTTCCCATCTGACATCTTCTGAGTCTAGCACAGTAAAATTAATGGGATTGCAAGTCCCTGTTGACAGTCTGGGCCAGCAATCCCCTTTTGAAAGAGTGCAGTCTCACCCTTATCTGTCTGGGTGGCCCATACAATACAACTCCACCCAGAACAATAAGCCTAGTGAGCCCAATAACACATGGATTGGGGCAAGGCCTGTTCACACACATACTTGTTACTGAGCCTGCATTCCTGTTTTAATCCAAGCTTCCGCAGTGATGACTGTCCAAGGATTACTGCTCCTGGCCACACATACACATCAAGAATATCAACACCAGCTGGTAGGTATTAGCAATTTGGGAATTAGGATCAGTTAATTAATGTCTCCCATCTGGGTAGTGTTGAACTTCTAATCATGTCTTACTTGCAGAGGACTCTGGATCAGAACAAGTGTTATTGATGACCTTGTTGACATATACAACTCCTATTATGTCCACAGGTCTCTGAGATTATTCTCTGACAGACAAAATAGGTTTGGTACAGCAGGGTCCAAGTGACTCCTTAACCTGACTAGGCCACTTCAATGCAGGGGCCATAGGATGAGGGGTCTAGGCCTGCAAAAGGGGCCCAAATTAAAATCAACAAAGCATAACAAAATATCCTACCCACAAAACAACATGCTAGCAGAAACCTTTCACCACAGTTTCAGCCAATTGGTGTAGTCTGAGGAACCCTACAGCAAAGATTAGAGTGAAAACTGCTGCAACAGGTAAGAACAAGGGTGGCACTGCACTCGTGAAAGGACCAATGTGAAAAGCAGAATCAGCGTAATTGTTTTCACCGGGCAGTCAACTCTTCAAGCTTCTACTGAAAGCAGGGCTGTGTCCTCAGAAGTCCTCTGGGCGTGGTTGGCTTCTTTCCTAGGGTTGCCTTGCTTGGTGCTGCTGGCTCAGAGAGGCAGTCCCACTCTGAGAAGTGGGGTTCACTTGGCTGTGATGGATCCAAGGAGCCAGCTCAACAACAGGTGCTAACTGCAGTCAGAGGGGACCAAACAACAACAAACAGGCCTCTCCCAAGTGGCTTTAGCAGCTAGACAGTCCATTCTTTTATACCCGTACCATGTAACCTGGCTTAAGGATGGGTGTCCTTGGTCAGCCTTTCAGAAAGTCTCCCTAACCCAGTGATTAAAGGAAGATAATGTTAAACCAAGTGCCTGAAGTTGTTTTAAGGCGAGGCTTTTTAAGATCTTCCAGCACTCCCTAACAAGGATGGGAAGATGCCCATACAGAATTTTGAAAGGAGAGAACCCAGTTGCCTGGGTAGGTTCCAAGTGACAGAGAACAGCGCAAAGGGAGACAGTTGGTCCCAATGTAAACGAGCTTCCAGCACAGGTTGTGCAGTTGCATCTTTAAATGCCTGTTCGTTTACTCCACTTCACTTGAGCTCTGGGGCTGAGAGGCCCTCAAGGGCTTCCAGATGACTCCTAGTCATTTGTCAACGTCTACTCCCACACTGTCACAAATGCAGGCCTGTTATCAGACCCACTCCTGTCACAAATGCAGGCCTGTTATCAGACCCGGCGCTGACTGGAATCCCTAGGCATGGAATACTTTTTCTCAACAGATTTTGAGCCACTTCTTGCGCCTCCTCAGCTAGAAGACGTGTACAGAGACACGAGCAGGTATTTATGGCGCCATGCATGGGGGAGTTCGGTGAGGTCCACAATCAGGCTCGCGAATGGAGCTCCTCCAACCTGTTGTATTTAAGGGGCCTCTGATGTTCCAGGTGGGGGTTGTTCTGGGTGCATCCTGGCTATGCTGGAGAGCCTACAGATGTAAAAGTATCAGTACGGATTTCAGTGCACTCACTTAGTCCCACTGGGATTTATTTTGTTTCCCCTTCAAGTACCACTTTTTTTTTTCTTTTTTGCTGGAGACTAGTGCTATTTGGCTCCCACTAATGCCTGCGGCATTTTTACTTTTTGAACCCACACTGTAGCTTTTGTTGTTGTTGCCTGTGTTGGACTTTGTGCCTATAGGTGTGCTTTGTTTTCCCCTCTGTCAGAACAGCATACCTCACTGCATCGGTCTGGGAGTGCGCTTTACCACATTTGAGTCCCCTTTAGTCTTTTCTCCTTGGAGCTGTTGCTGTTGGAATTTCACCTTACCAGTGCTGGGTTTCTTTCCTCAGCCACAGCTCTGGGTCATACCCAGTTTTGTCCTGGGGCTTTACAGTCAAGGTCAGGCTGGGGGCAGCACCTCTAGCAGTGCCTGCTGCTGAGTTTCCCTGGTAGTTATCAGCCTAGAATAAGGCTGATAGCACTTCAGTTCAGCATTTGTCACTGTTAGAACTTTTTTCTGTCCAAGATTAATTCGCATAATGTGGTTTTCATATTTAATATCACCTGCCTCCCTTGGGTTAGTGCGCAGCTGGAGGATGCCTGTTTCTGCACCAGGGTGGTTAAGAATATCCACCCCGAAGTCCTCGCAATCACCAAGTGCTCTTTTCTTTTTTCCCTAAAAAGTCCCAGGCTACATGAAACGTTTCCCCAGGGGAGAAGGGGATCACTACCAAACAGACAGGAGGTTGGCCACTGGGTGTCACGTACTCATGGTCTGCCGCCCCTCAGTTTCACCCTCCATGGGTGGTGGTGCCACATACCAGACTCTGTTAGATCCCGTCTCTGATGTCAGACGTCAGGCCCAAGCCCAAGGTTGGACCGTGACCAGGCCACAGGCCTGACTTTCGAGGATGCCAGTTTGGATCCAACCAGCATCTGGTAGTTTAGGTTTTCTGTTGGATCTTCAGTTTCCCAGGGCCACAGTAGCACCGCCCTTCTGGCACCCCCAGCTGTGTGTGATGGCCATTTTTAGGGGCCCATACAGCATGTAAGAGGTCAAGGATTTTCTTACCATATTTTATATCTTTCCCTCCTGAATTAACTCACTTTCTTATATAAAGCCCCATGCACATGAAGGATGGTAAATGCATAGTCTGAATATACATTCACACAAACCCCTGCTGCCAGTTGGAGAGCCTGAGTCAGTGCAGTGGGTCCTGCTATCTGGGCTTACGTCCTGACCATCAAGGGCTTAGCCTGAACTGTGAAGAACGAAGTCAACCTTGCAAAGCGTTTTCCTTTCTCAATGAAGCTGGTGCCACCAGTGAAATATTCTGCATCAGGGTCCCTGAGAGGACGAGCTTTGAGTCAGCTGGGAAACACTTGGTCCCTATATCTCCCTACAATCATGTCTAAGCTCACTGTTCTGACTGGTAGAAGAGTTGCTGGGTGTACAGTTCTTACTCCCTCTAAATGGATATGTGGATGGCCATGTGGCATTTCTTGAGATCTGACCCTCCAGGTGTTAACCAATATTGTCCCTTATAGTTTGTTAAGGTTAGAAGGGAGTGAGGCACCTGGACTGCTAACTCTTGCCCCCTAGTGGGCTTATACTCCTGTTACTAGGAGGGCCACAGCAGCGAGGGCTCGGAGGCAGTGGCCAGCCTTGGGTGACAGAGTCAAGTTGTTCAGACAAATGTTACCGGGAGATGCCAGAACTCCAACATTTGGGTTAGCACCTCAACTGTGATGCCAGCAAGTTCATGCACATGCAGGAAAATAGCTTGGTTATATCCAGGAGCCAACACAGCTGGGGCATTTGTGAGAGTTTTATCTCTTTAAAAAGCCTCCACTAAGTCTGTTCTCACAACAGGGCCTCTTTCCCACCCCCCAAGTGGTGCTTCACAGAGGGACTTGGCCAGAACAGAAAAATTCAGTATCTATATTCTGTAAAACCCAATGGATTCCAGAAATGTTCCAGTTTAGCAGAGTTGGGGGAGGGAGGGTAGGATTGAGCAAACTGCCTCCCCCCCACACCCCCATTCTCTGGGCTAAATTGACTCTGTCCTTGGGACAGATAAAAGCAGCCTTTGCAAAGCTGAACCTTTTTCTTTGAAGCCTTATAACCAACCTTCCACAAGAAAGTGAGGAGTAGCCGGCCTGCTTTTTTTTTTTTTCCATGACTGCCTTAGTTGTAGTAGAGGGTCCCAAATTCCCCTCAGTGGCATTCAAAGGACTTTGTACTTCCTGCCAGAAGACTGCCAGTGGCATTTTCCCAGTGTTTTCCATGGGGGTGGGGGAAGGGCGATGTACAGGGTCCAAACTGGGGGTTTGGGGGTGGCTGTGGCGAAAGGAGCCTCCTGGGGTGCGGCAGCCTCTGCTGGAACCTCCATGATGGGACCTGCTCCTGCCACCTCAGGGAGTGCAAACATCGGTGAAAGCGGTAGTGGTGGGTAGAGAGGTGCGTATAATGGGAAGTCTCTTCAATTCTCCCGGTAAGATGGGCTTCTTGGGCTCCAGTTGGTACTTTGAATAGGCTGTCATTTGGGCCAACACCACTTTATTGTTTTCCATTAGGCAGGTCTTAGGCCAGGGAGGCTGAAAGAGGGCACTATTTTGCCAGTAGTCAATGTAAGGAAATTGGTGGGGACGACAGAGGTCTCCCACAACTTGGCATCTTTATTAATTCTTCCTTATCTAGCGACTGGCAATGAGGGGCAGCTCACCTTGAACAAGAGTCACTCTGTAATCCAGGAGTTAAATTCACACTGTAGTTTTCTGTTGCTGTTTAAACGATATACTCTATGGGAGTAAGCTTACCCTGACGGCCACCCACTTCCTCTTCCTAGGTGGCAATCACACACATGGAGTAGAAACGTCTCCTGCACTTAAGGTTCACTCACATTCAAGCAACTCCAACCCTCCACCCAGTGCCCTAGAGTGACTATGGCATCACCCTCTCTACAAGATTACTAGGGCAACTCTCAGAGTAGACCAGGCTCCCGTTCTGCCCCTTCAAGGGGAAAGTCTACCACAGTGAGTCTGAGTTCTCACCAGTATGATGGGCAGGGCTCTTTTAGCTGGTTCCTGGCCCCTGTAGGTTCCATTGTGTTTTCAGGGTCCTTGCATCCCAGGGTTTGTACCCCGATAAAAACGTAGGTTGAAAATCACAATCTCTGCTTCCCAGCCAATGCACCAGACTTCAGCAGGAAGCAGCTTGTATTAGTGCCAGTGCTTGACCCAGTGGACTAATATTCACACGCCCCCCCTTAAAGAGTTTTGGCCCCTTTGCTTCCCCTATATAGTATCAGGTAATTGTAACTGGGCTCTTAAGAGTGCCAGGCAGTGACACTCAAGGTCCAGTGTTGAAGTTACAAGGCGGTGCTGGCTTGTGCACATGTGCTCAGTGCTCTTCTGACAACGCCATGCTGCACCCACAGTGATAAGGCCATGCCGCCTCACTTCTTGTTGGGGTAGAAGCAAGCCCAGGCCCCTACCACAATGATACAAAAATATACAGGCACAAGACTTTAATGATAGCATTATCTGTAACCACAAAAGAATGGGAACGTACCAAATACCTACACATGGGCTCTTTGCTGAATAAACCATGAAGCACCCGTGCTATCGGAGGAGTGAAAAAGGTTTCTGTGAACTGAACTAGTACAGAATGACTTTTAGGATACATTGTTCTGTGAAAAAGAGAAATTGGAAAAGAGTATCTGTATTATCTTCTGTGTAAGAATAATAAACATGTTTCATTTTGCAAAAAAACAAACACAGAGATGCAGGAATAGTGCAGAGGTTAAAGCTCTTGCCTAGCAAGCTCAAGGTCCTGAGTTCAATTCCCTAACACCACATAAAGCTGGGTGTGGTGGCGCGTGCCTGTATTCCCAGGATCCCAGTCTGAGGCAGATGGTCCTGAGTCCAAGGCCGGCCTGGGGTACACCAGTAAGTTCAGGACCAGCCTGAACTGCAGTGAGACCCTGTCTCCAAAAATAAAATAAAATAAATTTAAAAAGGAATGAAACAGAAGGGATGGAACAAGGGGTTGAATGACACTTCGTAAGTTTTGTGCAGTTCTGACGCTTAGAACCATTTTAATATTTTCTATGCTGAAAAATAACAAAACAAAAAAACGGGAAGAATCCTAAAATATAAAATATAGGTAAGAGTGAGTGTGTGTGTGTGTGTGTGTGTGTGTGTGTGTGTAGTTAGGTTCTCTTTCTTGAGTGAGTGTGTGTGTGTGTGTGTGTGTGTGTGTGTGTGTGTGTGTAGTTAGGTTCTCTTTCTCTCTCTCCGATACTTGGGGATTAAGTGCAGGGACATCACAGCCTATTTTTTTTAGTTTTTGGGTTTTTTTTCTATTTTTCATTTTGTTTAGTTTTTTTCTGAGATAGGGTCTTGTTAAGTTGCTAGGATGCAAAGGCTGAGCTCAAACATGTGATACTCCTGCCTCAGCCTCCCCAAGTGCTGAGTTTACAGGCTTGCGCCACTGGGCCCAGCAACCTAACCATATGAGCAATTCTGAAACTACTGTGGACTAGCATAAGAACCGAACAAAAAGATAAATACATTAAGAATGTCAGGAGCCATGTTTCCTACTATTGCAGAAAGAAGTTACCAAGTATAATAAAAAACTGAAGAAAGCAAGAACAAGGAACAGAAAAGATTAGAGAAACATACACATATTTATATATCCTTGCTGTCTAAAAGTTTGAAGCTACTGTATACCAAGATGAAATGCAGTCACAGCACCTAGCAAGCACAAGTCCCTGAGTTGGATTCCCCAGCACCACTTTAGCAGGGCGTGGTGGCACACGACTGTAATACCAGCACTTGGGAGGCTGAGACAGGAGGACTGCTGGGAGTCCAAAACTAGCTTGGGCTACACAGTAAGTTCAGGACCAGCCTGAACTATGGAGTGAAACCCTGTCTCAAAAAATAAAATAAAATGCTATTTCCTGCAGGTATATACACAGCAGTTAACAGATAGATATGAACCCACTAAGATCCTAGGAAGAATATAAAAGACTCATCCCAAGGCCTGTGTGGCAATTGATTGTGAAGATGCTTGTGTGTGTGTGGTGCTGGGGACTGAGTCCAGGAGCTGAACGCTGAGCTACATCCCCAGCCCATTTTTTAGCTTTGACTTTGACACAGGGTCTCAGTATTTAAGTTGCCCAGGCTGGACTGAATTTTCAGTTGTCCTGCCTCAGCCTCCCACGGAATGCTAAAATTACCAAGCTGTGCCACTGAGCCCAGCCAGGAGACCCTTTTTACATCTCACTACACCTTGGCATCCAGGCTCTGCAGATCCCCACTACTTCTCTTCCTTCCACCTACTCACACCCTCCTCCATTCCCAGCAGGAAGATACCACCAGCACGCAGGGGAAGCAGGCAGGCAACTGTGTTTAGCATCAGCCCTTCCTGGCCGTCCATGCGACTATTTTAAGCAGTCTGCTTCCGTAGACTGTTTCCTTATTTGTTCCTTTAGCCTTCAGGCCAAATCAAGCAAATGTAAAATTCTCAACTTCAGTTGAACAGATGAGGCCCTTTGTCTTTTCTTGTTTGTATATGCTTGCAACTCATAATAATTACCCTCACCTGAAGACCTAAAAAAAAAATCCCAGGGCATATAAACCAAGTGTGGTGGCATATGTTTATAATCCAAGCACTCAGGAGCTGAGGCACATAGACTGCTGCTGAATTTGAGGACAGCCTTGGCTACATGGTGAGCCCAAGACCAGCCTGGACGAAGAAGAAGAGGAAGAGGAAGAAGAAGAGGAAGAAGAAGAACAACAACAACAACCCTGGGCATAGACTGTATCCCAGACCAATTAACTCAGACTCCCTGTAGGGTGGGGGTTGGGGGGCAAGCTAGCCAGCTTTTTAGCTTTCTGGGTAACTTCAAAGCAGAGCTAAGTTTCAACTTTTTCATGCTGAGGCCCACAGCAACACCCCATCCACCTGCCCTGTCATCCATCTCAGGTGGGTTCAATGAAATACTGGTCATCCAAACATTCCTGCTTCTATCCCTGCACCTCTTCCAGTCTTCAACCTACCTTCGGCCTCTGAGAGCAGCATTGCTGGGGCTTTGCCCAGCCTTACTCACCCTTCACCGGACCTCCTACTCCAGCCTTAGCTTTTCAATTTTGAGGCTTATAATCCTCTGATCTAGGATCATGGCGAGGCACTTTACGAACTCAGGTACACGTGGGCTGCTGCTACGCGGATGGACAGGAGGGAGTCTAGCCTGTTCAATCCCAGAAACTGCTTGGCTTTTCTCACCCTAATGTAGTAAATGCTAACCTTTTCTAAGGAGGGCTTGACTGGGTGCTTACTGTGGCACCACTGCCTCTGAGAGACAGCCTGGGGAAGTAGAGCCCAGTGACCTTCAGTCTCCTCCACTTACATCACCCTGTGCAAATCACACAACACACCTACGGATAAGTTTCCTTAACTACTAAGGTAAAAACAACTCTGCCCTGCTCAGAGCTGATAAGAACATACTGCTTTATTGCAGACAGATGCACTGAGGTTTCAGAAAGTTCTTTTTATTTGGTTGGGAATTTGTGCATATATGTGACGGGCTGAAACACAGCTTACTCTCAGCTGAAGCTGAGCAGTTAAGTGCTAAGTACCTGAGTTCAATTCCCCAGGACTGGATCAGCTGGGCGTGGAGGTGCACTTGACGCTGCCAGCATCTGGTCCTCGCCATTACCAGCCTCTGCCTGCTGTTCTTTCACTGAACGAGTATTTCCTGAAGTCTGTGCTACGTAGTAGGAAAAAAAAGAAAAAGGGCCCAAACAGCCAATAATGGAGAGTAATTAATAAAAATTAAATAATTAAATAACCATGACTTCTACCTTCATAGAATAGTACTACCTGGGGGCTGGAGGAATGGCTCAGCAGTTAAAGCACTAAATGCCTGAGTTCAATTCCCCAGCACCACTTCAGGCTTGCCGGCGCATGCCTATAATCCCAGCCCTTGGAAGGCCAATTGCAGAACTGCTGTGAGTCCAAGGCCAGCCTGGGCTACAGTGCAAGACTGAGACAGTGTCCCGCCCACCTCACCCCTTGCCCCCCAAAAAGCGAGGTGAGTCAGGAGACCTGTTCCCAACCCAGCCCTCAAGGACCATGACAGGGAGGAGGGCATTGAAGATGGCTCTGGGTGATGCTGTGGCCAGCCAGCAGGGCCTGTGTGGCCTCCTTCCATCAGCCAGGCAGTGATGTAGTCAAGAGCAGAGCAACTAGATTTAAGTCCTTCCTAGGGGAAGACAGAATCGACAGCTCTAGCGAATTCTCATAGCAGCCAGCAGTGACTGGTGCTCAGAGTGCCCTCTCTGTATTTTCTTATTTCCTTCTTACAGTCCTGTCATGGAGAGATTAATTCCATTTTTCAGGTCAGAAAACTTGACTCAAGAGGTCACGAGCTTGCCCAAAGTATTACTACTGCAAGGGCGCTGATGTAACGCAGACCCAAATGTGCCCGACTTCAAAGGGCATGCTTCCAACCTCCCATGAGGCCACATCCCTTCACACGCAGATCTAACATACTGACCAGAGAATGGACACCTTTAGACGTGCACTAGTCTGGGCAAGTTCTCGAGCTGTGTCAGAATTTAGCAGAGGGTCAGGAAGACTCCGCATATCCCTATGGAAAGGAAAGGGACAGTTCTGGGGTGGGTGAGAACTGAGTGCAAGACATAAACAGCCTGTATTCACAAAGCCCTGGCCCTGACCGAGATAACGCTCAGTGGTCTATGGCTGAAATCTTTTTCATAAATTTAGTTTTTAATTTGCATTTCTAAAATGGAAATCAGATGTAACAATGAAGCATTTTGAATGGACAAGGTATATTTTACCTCAATATTTAAACAGCTGTACACTCAATGTATTTCTGACAATCTTCATAAAGCCTAGAGCCAAGAAAAAAAGGCCTAACTAATAACAAAGCTGTTTTTGTCTCTTGCTGATGAGGACAGAATCTTCATCCCATTTTAGTATTTGGAGGCAGGGCCTGAGTCATCAAGTTGACCAGTCAGCGCTGGGACTCGGAATCTTCCTGTCTCAGCCTCCTACTGTTGGGATTATAGGTCGGGACCACCATGTCCAGCTAATGAAATTTCTATTAAAATTTCATGTTTACTCACTCCACCATTTTTGATATACGCTATGATAATTAGCAGTCAAAAATCCTTAAAATTACATTTGAATTTATGGTTAATCTACAGCTGATGCTTAAATATAGCACAGAATCCCAAAGAATATGACTTCACTGAAACTGAACTGCATACACAAGACTTGTCAAGTTATCAAGCTCTACTGAAAGTGAGTTGCTATGAACTCAAGATTAACTCAGACCAAGCAGACAAAAGAAAGCTAGCAAACACACTGTTCACAAAGGCAAGGCTTACAAACTTCTAATGTGGACTTTGAATGGGTAAAATCATGGAGCCAGTCACTTAGTTTTTACATTACTAATACAAACACAGAAGATACTGGAAATTCTCACTACAAGTTACCAAACATGGTAGCTACATAAATTCCAATTTGGTGCTTTCCCTGATTTACATACTGAGTCCTAAGCCCTCTAAACACCTCTAAATGTTAAGTGAATATTCTTGCTTTCTCTTCAGATTGTATCTTTCACCTTTTTAAAATAGTTAAGTGATACCCCAATTTGACTTGTAGTTCCGTATTTCTGTTCTAATAATCTCTACAGAAGAGGTTAACACACAGCAGTCAAGAGAGGAAACAGGCCCACCCTTATTTGCCTAACAAAGGTCTTTGTAATTTGAAGAATCAAGGATTCTTGATTTTTGCATTTTTGTATTTTCCACCTTGAAAACAGATCTCAATTTTCAGTTTCAGGAGGAAAGCCTCATTTCTTTGGACACTATTTTTTCCAAATGCTTTGGCAATTTTTATTAATGCATCCTCTTCAGCATTATTATGTGGGACTACATTTCCCCTTTGAAAACCTCCCAACAAAAGCCAAACCCTGTGGCATAAACCTGTAACCCCAATTATCCAAGAAGCTGAGGCAGGAGGATTGCTAAATTTGAGGCCAGCAGGGCAACTTAGCAAGACCCTGTTTCAAGGAAGAGGGGAAAGGAGGGAGGAGCGAGAGGCAAAGGTAAGACAGATTGGGGTGGGGAGAAGGCAGCAAAAACCCTGCAAATGACCAATGGAATAGGGAAAAAAATCCCAACTGCTAACAGTCCACCATGGATAGACATAAAATCAGAAATACTAGTTTTAGCAGGAACCCAAGATGATGGCCACTAGTACTAAAACTTTTTAATAACTTCTTATACATCTATAAACTATTATGACATACTTTTCCTCACTTAAGACATTCGAAGCCTACAGGACCTTCAGACAATAGAACTTTCAGTGAACAATGGATGCCCTGGATGGATAGAATACACGCAATTTCCCATCCAGAGACCTCTTTGAAATGAAAACCTGCCTAATTATTTTGCAAATAATTAAGTCTGGATAGGTTAAGTTTTGCTAACTTCATGTTTTAACCCCGGAAAACTATTACACTTCCTCATCTCCAACTTCTCTTTGAGAAAAGTTTTTAAATACTGTGACAAACACTGCCGATATGTATACTGAGGTAGGCTTATTCCGCAGTGTCACATCCCCAATCTTCATCAGGCACAAGGACACAGCAGTCAGGAGAGACGACCATCTCTTCATGTGAATTTCATAAGGAGATCTACAACCGATGCCTCCCATCCTAAAACAATTTTGGAGCTGGGGGCACAGCAAAGTGATTAGAGAACACCTGCCTAGGAAGCTCAAAACTCCAGCACCACGTGAACAGCCAGGTGTTGGTGGCACATGACAATGCCAGCAGTCAGGAGGCTAAGGTACGAGGCCTGTTGTTGAGCTCCACGGTAGACTGGACTACAGAGCAAGACCCTCTCAAAATAAACAACTTCATATCATTTCCCACACCCACACCCATTATTCTTTTGCAATGCCAAGGACCCAACTCAGAGAGCCTTACACATGCTAAGCAAGCATTGCATGACTAGGTTACATCCCCAGACCTATGTTTATACTTTCAAATGTATCTATAAAGTTGTGTGACTTATATGACCCCAATTAACTACCTTCAAGGCATTCTTGATAGATTTTTAAAAAAACCTTTTTTCTTAAGACAGGGTCTCACTCTGTGGTCCAGGCTGGTCCTGAACTCACTTCAGAGCCCAGGCTGGCCTTAGACTCACGGCAATCCTCCTGTCTCAGCCTCCCCAGTGCTGGGATTACAGGTGTGCACCACCACACCCAGCTTATGTGGTGCTGGGGACTCAAACTAGGGTACTTTAAATGCTGAGCCATTCTTTCAGCCCGTTAAAAAAAAAATCCTTATAGAATGGCCAAGTGTAGCCCACACACCATTGACCTCTATTAAATGCTGGGGTGATGCAGCAGCATATGATCCTACTCGCATCAAATTCAAAGGTCAGCTGTCATTGCACCCCAGATACCTAATCTGAGTCACTTCTTTGAATACCCACACCACTGCAAGTTTACTTTGGGTAACGCCCTACTGTTAATAACTGCATCTAGTTAATAAATGATTACGCTTGAAAATACTCATTAGCTGCTTACTTATCCACTTCCACTAACACTACACTGCCACTTTTTTATGTATCTATTACACTTAGACTATGAAGACTAATTCTAATGGATGAGGTATAATACTAGGGCTCTTTATGGGCAAATACCAATTCTTATCTCCAACATATGGAATGTTTTAGGAAAAAATTAAAAATATATAAAGCAAAAATAAATGCATGGAAATAGACTGACACACTTTGGCACACAAGAATTCAGAGAATCACTATTCCCTCACCATCAGCCTCTGAGCAGCTGAACTCTGAAGCAACAGACACACGGGCATTATCTCACTATGTAATTCTGTTTGATATTCATGCCACTTACGGAAGGAGTTCTACAGTGAATACAGCTGAGCATCTACACCACACATTTGAAAAAGATAACATGGCCCACACTGCAAGCCAATTTCATTAAGTGCCCAGCATTCCAATGCTGTTATGGTGATAGGAAACAGGTTCAAACATCAAGTGATACTTCTCTAAAGCATGCTCAATTCTCTTTTGAATAAGGCAAATTTAGGCAGGGGCTCAACGTCAGCTGGCTTACTGAGATTTTTTTTTTTTAGGCTAGCTTTAAATGAAGCTGATAGGTTGAGTCTAGGGGCACAGTCCTATAGTCCTATAATCCCAGTACTCTGGGAGAGCCAGGAGGATCCCAAGTTCAAGCCCAGCTTGGGCAACTTAGTGAGATCATATCACAAAATCAAAAATAAGAAAAAGAACCTAGTAAAATAATTTTCTATTGCCAGGAAGAAAGTTTACACTATTCAACTAGTAGTTAGTTAAAATAAGATTAATGAGGACAGTACTTATATTTCAAGGGTGGTGAGCAAATTCAATGCCTGCTCTTAATAAACAGCTGATACCCCAAAACACGGGGGAAAATGAGAGAAAAATCTTAAGGTTACAGATCAAGGCAAAATCTAAAGACCAGTAAGCTTGACTTTTTTTTTAACTGTATGACTAATTGTAAAAACTAATTCACATAAGATGCAATTCCACTAAGTGATTTTAAGATTGTTCCAAGTGAAATCAATCAGGTAGCCGAATGCTATATTTTAAAGTACCAGGACATACTTGGGTTAAAATATAGTGTGATCCAGAACTTCCAGGAGCCAGTACGCTGGAACACTAAGGCAAGATAATATAGCAAGTTAAAGCCCTACATCTATGCAACCTACTGAGTCAGCAAGACCCTATCTTAAAACCAAACATCAAAAGTGGGCTAGGGAAGGCATATGCCTAGCAAGCACAAGGACCTAGGTTCAATTCCCCAGCACCACATAAGCCAGGAGTAGCAGCACATGCCTGTTATCCCAGCAGCCAGGAGGCTGAGGCAGGTAAATTGTAGTGAATTCAAGTCCAGCCTGAACCACATAATGCATTCAGGACCAGAATATAGAGTGAGGCCCTGTCTCAAAAAAGGGGGGGAAAGGGGACAGACCTGAGGATAGAGCTCAGTGAAAGACCCTGGGCTCTATCCCCAGAACCAAAAGAAAAAAAAATAGTATCTTTTGAATCTGCTACACATTAAAGGTTAAATTCATGAAATACACTGTTTATCTTTATTAGTCACTACCTACACCAACACCTTTTCCCACTTTTTAAACTTTATTAAGAAATATCATACATACAAAAGTACATAAACATACAGTTTAGAAAGAAAATGCCCATCCAGTTTCAGAAACAGCATAACCAATTCTTCTGAAAACTCCTTTACCCTCCGTGATCACATCACCCTCGATGCTTCGAACATCAGTTTGCCACTGAACTGTGTATTATTGACTGTTTCCTTGCTTTTCCTTGATTTACCGTGTATCTAACAGACCATGCTTCACAGAAGTGAGATCATAGCGGACAAATCCTTTTGTGACTTGCTTTTTTTCAACAATATAGTGAGTCATCCACACTCAGATGTGGCACTGTAGTTCACCTTCACTTCTGCGGAACTCCACGGCAGCAATTTATCACACTATGTATCCACAGATTTGATTCTGCGTCTTCATGAGTTTCCCCCCTTCTTTTCTTCTTAAGACAAGGTCATCACGAGAATTTTACATCCATCTCCTGACACATGTGTTAAGTTTCGTAAGGGTATATAATTAGGGGCAGATATGGCACACTCACTTATGTCAAACTGTATTTGAAATTGTTTCTTTATATTCTTAAATCTGTTGACAACTAATCTACTTGGGATGGCCAAGAGGAAGAGACAAACCAGAAAACTCTTGAAATGCCTTTATGAAAGAGAAAACTCAAAATTCTGATACAATATAAAACTACTTCTCTGCTTAGGCTCACTTGAAATGTACTTTTAAAAGCAATTTGTTCAACTTAAAAAAGCTCATTTCTAGATTTTGTGAAAATGCCAAGATTCAGAACACATGGGCATATCATATTTAGAAACATCTATATGTGTACGTGTGTATCCTTCACCTCCCATTTCCCCACCAACAAATGTCAAACAACAAAAACAGTACTCAGAATAAACTTCCGAAGAAAACAGGACAGAGGGAAAGGAGACAAAGATCACTAAGCACTTGTGTTGTTTCTAAACCACCTGTGCTCACTTTTTTTTTTTTAACCATGTGCAGGCATTAGAAATATAATACAAAATTTCAAAAACAGTCACCTAGGGTCCTTTCACAAGTAAAAATAAGTCAGAAGCTCAAACTTAGATCACCTATGAAGTCATATAACACAGAAAGTACACAATAACTTCAGGTATTCCATGCACCCAATAGGTGTTTACATACTGAAGCTCACCTACAGTACACTTTTAAGAACAGAACAGAAGCAAATTCAAAAACCTTCTGCCATGAATATTTTAGTTTTCAATCTCTCTAGAAACTTTAAGCAGAAGATGGCTGAACTCAATCTAGATGTGGTCCAAGTATTCTCAGACCTTAGAAAGAGGCTGGTTACTGTGTGACACTAACAATTATTTAAGAGACCAGACTGTGTGCAGGTTACACTCTTATGGAAGGGTGGTGTTTAGCTAAGCTAAAAACAAGACTAGGTTATTAATAGGTCAAGGTCAAGATGGTCTTTTAAAAAAGCAAAATAAAACTGAAAAGTACATGGACCTTGGGGAAAATCCTGTTTTAACCCAGGAGTGGGTAATGTCCAGTCTGTGGTCTGTACATGTTTGCAAAGTCATTTGACCCCACCCAGCCAGAGTCTCAGCAAAGCAGTTTCAGCCATCATATTAGGAGCGAGTTAAATGTCTTCCCAAATACAGCACGCTAGTATTTTAAGTTGCTGATTTTATGTAGCCTGTGAATGACATCATGCATATCCAAATGGCCACTGGCAGAAAAGAGGTTCCTCACTTCTGTTTTAATCGAAAGGGGCCTGGTGTACAGTCTGTCCCTACATTACTAAGAAGAAGATGCCTTGAGAAAAGACATTGCCTGGCACTTTTTGAGTAACAAGAATCATGTTTTTAGATCTATCTATCTACCACTTGATAGCTATGGTAAATAAAAGCTTATCTGATTTTATAAAAATGAAATGATAATTAAGCGGTCTGTCTTTTAGAAATACACGCCAAGTTATTTACATATTAAACAGGGTAACTGACACTTGCTTGAAAATAATAGAAAAAGACACATGGCTTCACGGAAACGGATGTCAAGACACACAGGCACACATGAAGGAAGGCTAGCCATGGGCCTTCCTGGTGATGAGTTAGAACAAGTTGATTATACGGCTCTAGCTTCATATGTTAAAACGTCCAGATGGGGGTGGTTAAAAAGGGACCAAAAATAATTAAGATACAGTACATCCATGTACCAATCATTCAAAATGAAAACGATGGTGTATTACACTTATTTAAAAAAAATGTTAATTAAAAAAACCAAATGTTGGTCAAATTTTGATCTGCACAGAAGATACATATTTATTTCTTATATACCAATAAATTAATATCTACCCTCTACATTGGATTCTTGTGATTATAGTTAGCAATAATCAGTTACTCTTCAGCCATATCAATTTGGAGTATAAGTAGTATAAAATCCAACTTTGTATCTCTACACTTAAGGTTAGTCCTTAGTTATGGACATCCTAGAGCGCCAGGTCTTTCTTCAAACCACAGGTAATTTCAACCATTATCAACAGATGTTAACTGTCCATAGGAGAATCCTATGTATTACCCATTTTAAGTTAGCTGTTGACTCTAGATGAGAAACAAGAGGACAAACCTGGCATTTTAATACCTTAGCTGTATGTTTTCCTGGATACCTTAGAGTACAGAGTATGCCTTTCATAATACCAAAAACACAAAGCATTGACTCAACTTACTTGATTTTTGTTGAAATCTGTTTTATCTTAACATGAATCTTAGCATTCTGGGCTCACCTAGGAAAATCCAGGAAGGGCTGTCCACAGCACTGCCACATTCAGAGCCTATAAGTGGTAACCTCATTATTTTTTAAACATTTGGTGGAGAATACTGTATTCAGTAAATTCTATAGATTCATTATGCCTATCAACACAGCACCACAACTGTGAGGCACTGGGCCAAGAACCAGAAGCCTACACTCACTCCATGTCCTAACATTCCATCCACAGGAAGGCAGAGGGCTTGGCTATGTCATTTAACCCACACACCCAGATTCTTTACCCATAAACATGGTAATATTTGAAAATTGTAGTCAGTCAAAAGGAACTGCTATGATATATAAATATACGTATATAACTGGAGATAGTATTTTCATACAGTTGATGGTCCTAGCTACAGACAAACATGCTGTCAATTCTCCTGTATGTGACATGAAATTGCTTGTCTAAAGAAGTGTCATTATATACACTACATATCCCATACACAGAAATAAATACATTTATAAACTGACAAGATCAGGATAAATGAACTCTTGGTACAGGATTTAAAACAAGACTAAAAAGTAGCTAAAAGTTCTCAAACACTCTTCTACATCATTTCATAGCTAGAGAAAGATAATGTTTGTCAGAATGTTCAGAACCTACTACTATAAACTGAGTGTAAAAATATACTCTACTAAACTGTGCATCTTCGCCATTAAAAGCAAAATTCAGATTTATTCATAACCACCCAAAAACTGAAGCACCATTATTTAAAACATTAAACTGAAAATTCTATAAAAGTTAGTCTTAGATAGAACAAATCAGATAAAACTGCACACCAACATCTCTAGTAATAGTGTATCTCTTAATATGTAAAACAAGGGACTAGTTCAGAGTCAATAACTTTATTAGAAAAGGTAATTAATACTAAAACTTTTCAATGACACAATCAACTCTGTAACAGAAAGTCAGAGATACTTTATTTTTACTTCTAAATCCAAAGGCTAAGTATAGCAGAGTTGTAAAAATGGAATCTTATTTAATCTGATTCGCATGAATACTAACGTTTAATCCTGTTTTCGAAGTCCAAGAATGAAAACTTGCAATTAAACACTGAGCAAGCCACATTTTTAGGTAATATTTCTTAAAAAGTCTTAAAGAAAAATATTATACAGGACCTAAGTTTTCAGTGGCATATATGCTATTAACACGTTTCTGAAATCTGGTAGGTCACATCAGTCCTGCATTAATTTTTAATAAAAAATAAAAAAACAACTAACTGAGCTTTATACTTTTTCTATGCCACTATAGCTTTCTTTCACCTCATTTTAATGTCGATCTTCACTTTATGCCGTTTTCAGTATTCTTCAAGAAATCTTCGAACAGTAGTCCTACAATGCAAAATTTGGGGAAAAATGATAATTAGACAGCATATATAAGGCAAAATTGCAGGAGACTAAGTGCTGGCCCAGTCACTAACTGCTAATTATAATTAACATGTGCACATGAAATGTTTGTATTTTTTTTTAACTATCCAAGGCATCAGTGTGGTTCTTAAGCCATATGCCAGTGTATGATTGCCTATGTGTGAATGGCTCACACAAATGCAGCCCTACATTGCTTTCCTGAAGAAGGAAGGCCATCAATAACTCAACTAAATGGTACTCCCTTTCATTAGGAATACTTCACCCCACGCCACTAGCCCACAGAATGAACAGTTTCAGAAATTTTTAAGAACACTACAAAATCTGACTTCTAATAGTTCTTTAAAAACTCATTTATTCTACACAGTTCATCACCTCTTTGCATATCACAGAATGAAGGTGTCTGTCTTTGCAATTCACTGCTGCTTTCAACATTATCAGCCAGTGACTATTCCTATACACCTAAGGCTGACTGCAAATTCTCCTACACAGTAGGAAATATTAAACACATACCTCTTAAAGACTTGAGAATTGCATTGAATGTAACAAGGCGAATAATATGAAGTGTTTACTGTATTTAAAATTCTTTAAAGATATCTAATTCTGGGCACCACTGCATCCCTACACACAGTTGAAAAAAAATTCCATTCTGTTAACATGTGATTAAGTTTTCACGCAATATACAAAAAAACCCCTCTGTGCTTCTTATAAAGAACAAAAAGATACACAACAGTTAAGCGTAAAGATTACAGGCAATAGCATTCAAACATGGATGTGGGTAGAGAAAGGAGTACCTGGCATGAGTACCTGCTTAGTTTGACTGAATCCTTGATTTTTAATTTGGCTTTTCATGGGCCGCTCACAACACCAACGCTGTGTGAGGTATGGTAGTCAGCTGCAATAATTCATAAACCCTACACTTCCATCAATCCAATGCTACTGGCTCTCGAGTTACAGAACAAACTGCATTAGAATGCAAGGCAATAAAGCAAAAAAAACTAGAAACATCCTTGACAAAGAAATACTAGCAGTTTAATTAAAACAAAGTAGTCCAACATGTGCCTCAGAAATAATTTAAGTTTTTAAAGCATATGTCTCTGCCAATGTACCAACACAAGATGGACTTAATACCAAAAAGAAAAAAAAATAAAAAAACAGTTCAACCTTTTTATTAAAAAAAAGAAATGACACCAAAATCCCTAAAAAAAGGATAATTAACTTTTCAATGGCGACTATATTACAAACGTGGGCAATATTTTCCAAAGAGGCACACTAATGGGGGCACGAGTCTGCTACAAAATAGCTGAGACAAAACAATGTACCTCAAAATGTTTTGCAGGACTACACTGTCTTTTCCTTCAGAAGATGCTTTTGTATGTCTTCTTACTCGGCTTAGTTCCATCTTCATCTGTGCATACTTACGCTGCACTGTCAAACAGTAACAAAAAGCCCTAATCAAAGTGAGAAACAATACACTTACCTCTGTCTGATCTGAGGTCTTATCAGATCAGTTTTAATTGGACTGAGTGTCACCTTCAGATTTAATGTCTTCACTGGTCCCATTGACCTCATTCTTAGTATCACTTTCCTTCGGTTCAGTGTTTGTGTCTTCACTCTGTTTTTCTCGACTACTGGACTTCACACTACTTTTTTTATCATCAGATCCCCTCTTTTCTGCCATAAAAGAAGACATTGACCACAGATTTTAAAGTACAATAAAAACTCTTTGAAAAGCAAAACAAAAAAAGATGAGACAGTAATTCCTCAGAGTGTTAGTAACTGTTTGCTGAATTCACCAAAGGGATACAATTTGTAGTTTACAGAAAACAAAGAGGCCATGGAGAACTAAAAGAAACAGAAGAGACAACACTCTTTCAGGCCTCCTCTGACTAGCAGATGCTTTTATGCTCCAGCCCTAACCTTTCCTGAATATTCTTCCTACACCTTGTAGAAGAAGAAAAAAGTAGGAGGAAGAAGGTAAAACCACAAATTCAAACAGGTTAGCGCTATTAAATATACTGAAGAACCTAAAATTTAAGTAAATTTTCTTTTGGTGAAGATCATCAGAAAGCAACAGGAAGAATATGAAAGATGTTACACAAAAGTGAGTTCATATTTAATTGGCACGTTCACCCTAATCACATACTTTTAAAACACAAAGATGCCCAACCTGATAACACAGGTCAGTAATCCCACCACTGTCAGGGGCTGAGGCAGAAAGATTGCAAGTTTGAGCCCAGCCTGGAAAATGTAGCAACTTAGTAAGACCTTATATGAAAATAAAAATTAAAATAGGCTGCGTATATAGCTCAGTGCAAAGGCCCTAGATTATATCCAAGTAGCACACCCCCCCAAAGCAAAAGATCTCTCTCCTACAAGCACATGCACGTACACACACACGTGCCTGTACTCTCTCTCTCGAAAATATACCAGAGGGGTAAGCCTAATATAAGAAAATAGATAACCTTTCAACAAAAGATGTCTATAGAAAATGTTAAAGCAGGGGCTGCAGGAATGGCACAACGCAACAGCTTAATCACTTGAAAGGTCTTGAGTTTGAATCCCCAGCACACCGTAATCTGGGCCTGGTGGTGTACACCTATAATCTCAGCACTTGAGAGGCTGCGGAGGAAGACTGCCCTAAGTACAAGGCCACCCTAAGCTAAGCAGTGAGTTCAGGACCAGAGTAGGCTACAGAACGAGAAACCTGTTAAAAAAAAAGTTACGAACACTTTCTGAAAAGGGCATTTTTCTCTTGAAAACTAAGAATATAGCTGTTCTAGTACAACAGTTCACAACACCAACACAGAAAGAAGACTGAATGAAAAAGGTAAGCAGAATCCCAACACAGATTCCAGACAAAGTCATTAAGACCTAACACTACATAACCTGAAGAATGGAAATGAGTATCAGGTATGGTATGGGAGAGGTACTCATTCAAATGTTAAGAACTGGAGGTGTGGGGCTGTAGGAATGGCTCAGCAGTTGAAGTGCCACGGTAAGCGCTGAGTACCAGAGTTCGATCCCCCAGCACCACATAAGCCAGGTACGGTGGTGCATGCCTGTAATCCCAGCACTCTGGAGGCTGAGACAGGAGGACTGACACGAGTCCAAGGCTAGCCTGGGCTTCATAGAGAGTTCAGGACCAGCCTAGGCTACAGAGCAAGACCCTGTCTCAAAAAAAGCAAAAACAAAAAAGCCTGAAGATGTTCACATAGTTCCTCTATCATGAGAAACCCAGAATACAGGCATTTTGTGGAATCAAATGCATGTGATAATGCAGGATCGGGGATGAAGGAGGGGGCAAGAGAGCCAAAAAAAGGGAGGAGAAGGAATTGTACAATACCTATGTCCAAACAATCCTCAAGCTCAATGCAACCAAGGTGTATCGCATATATATTAGTAAAAATGGAAAAAATAAAATAAATTTGAAAAAAAAAGATTTAGAGGGGCTGGGAATGTAGCTCAGCAGTCAAAGTGCTTGCTTAACAATGGCAAAGCGCAGGATTCCATTCCTCCAGCACCACATAATAGCTGGGCATGGGGGCACATGTCTGTGTGTTTGAGGCCAGCCTGGGCTACACAGTGAGTTTCAGGACCAGCCTGGACCACACAGAATGAGAAAGTGTCTCCAAAAAAAAAGTAAAAAGAAAAGGAACTGGAAATATTACGTGAAGGAATATATTCAATTCTACACTCAGAAAATATACAGTGTGTCCAAACAATTAACTGCAAGACTTCCTTCATGTCTCTGTCCACTATGGGAATTATGCTCTAACTGACCTTGTAAAACAGTCTTCCCTTAACACCTTATGGGCTTCCCCAGTGCACAGACGCACAGACAGTTTCAATGAGAAAAAGTCATTTTATTGCCCTAAAGAGAACTGGTAGTCAGTACAACAATCTTATCTTCTGCCATGTGTATTGTAGTCTTAACAGTCCCATGGCCGTTCAAATGTGCGGAGGATTAAAAGGAAATGCCTGGGGCTGGAGGAATAGCACAGCAGTTAAGACACTTGCCTAGCAAGCACAAGGCCCCAAGGGTTCAATTCCCCAGCACCACATATAAGCTGGGTGTGGTAGTAGATGCCTATAACCCCAGCACCAGGGAGGCTAAAGCAGGAGAACTGCCACTGAGTCTGAGGACAGTCTGGGCTAAACAGTAAGCACAGGACAGCCTACACTACAGAGTGAGACCTTGCCTTAAAAAAAAAAGGAATGCCTGACAAAGAGAACAGCTAAACTAATGTTAAGACAGTCTTGTGTGAGAAAGCACTTCCCACTGACAGAGCTAAATAAACTACTTCCATGACACTACCTGGAGTAGTGAACTCTTACCTTTACCATTTGCCATTATCATATGGCTGATACCAAAGGCCGGACCTTCATTTACATACTCACAAGTGTCTATATGGCATTTCTGAAAACTAAAAAATTATGTCGCTTCTAAAACCAAGTTCAAGATAACTACAATGGCATGCCCAATTATTCAAGACAGGCCCGATCCAGATTTTTCTTAGTATCCTGTAAATCCTGTCAGGAAAATCCCAATCTGTCTATAACCTACACCCAACAGATTATTTTGCTTCAACAAAATTTTACTACATTCAACGATGCCATTATCGCAACCAGGACTACAAACAAGTAATTCTAGACACCTTTTTGCTCTATCGAAACCACAAAAACTTGCCTATTTGTAGTCCGGCCAGAGCCATTTTCAGTTCAATTCTGATTTCAGAGTTATGAAGTCTGACTAGTTTTGTTCAAAAGAACAAATCCACTTTAAGTGGTACAAATTGAATAGAGTACTGCAACAGTAAAACACAAGATTACAAATTTCTCAAAAAAGATGATAATTTTATCTTACGTCAGTGGGTGCGCTTTTAGGGGGGTTGAGGGAGTTAGCGGTCTAGTAGATAACAAACCCATACCTTGCCTTCACAATGAGCTGCACCCCCAGCCCCAGTCCTCTTTTACTTATTTTAATGCAGGGTCTTGCTAAGTCACTAAGCTGCCTAGGCTGGGCTTAAACTTGTAATCCTACTGCTTCTGCCTCTTCAAGTGTTAGTATATATAATACCTAAGTATTCTGGCAGTGGACATCAACCTCTTACCCCAAAATACATTATTCCAAAAGTCCTACAAAACACTGGATGAAACATTCTAAAAACTTACCAGTAATTCTTTTTTCTTTCTTTTTTTTTTTTTGTGAATCAAGGTCTCACTCTGCAGGCCAGATGGATCCTGAACTCACTGTGTAACCCAGGCTGGCCTTAAACACACAGCAATCCTTATCTCAGCCTTCCAAGAGCTGGGATTACAGGCATGTGCCACTATATCCAGCTTATGTGCTACCACAGAACTGAACCCAGGGCATGTGGTACAGTTATGTAATCTCAGCACTAAACAGGCTGAAGCAGGAGGACTGCCATGTTTGCGGCCCACCTGGACTACAGAGAGGGTTCAGGACCAGCCTCGACTACAGAGTAAGACCCTGTATCAAACATAACAAAACAAAACAAAAAACCAAATAAAATACAGAACCATAAACTCAAATAATAGCACATATATTATGTTAGTGATCAAACACGGAAACAGACAGGAAGAACAGGGTGGAACAGGAACAGCTGAGAAAAATCAGAAACAGGCCTTTTCTCTCCTAAAACCATGCAAAGCAAACAGCCCATCCAACACAAAATTCAAGATGTTAAAATAATCTTTAAAAACAACACGAGATCCTGATGCTAAAATAATTGCCTTTCAATAATGGATAAAAGATGAGAATATTTTTGTGAAACATGCTCAAGACAAAATCAAAAAGTCTATTTGCAGTGCTAACAGCACAGTAAGTCAGCTATTAGGAAGCCACCGAACACCAAAAGGAGGAAGGAAAGAGCATGCTGAATTAATATCCCCAACACCACATAAGGCGGGCATGGTAGGAGTGTGTGTCTGTACTTGAGAGGCTGAGGCAGGAATATTGACTTGTGCTGGAGACCAACCTGGCCTACATGAGTTCAGGACCAGCCTAGATCAGAGTGAAATCTTGTCTCAAAAAAATTAAAAATAAGTAATACAAAGTAGCCAGTGATCAAGACAGATATTCTACAGAATTTATAGATAAAATTCTACAGCCTAATGAACCTGAAAAAAATACAACTCTTGGAAGAATCTAAATGAAAACCTTCAGGCTACCAACTGAAGGACAGAGTTTTAACATAATCTACACTATCAGGTCAACTGTCAGTCTTACAAAGAGAACAAGAGAGAAAAAGGAAGACTGTCTCTACCAAATGCTGCTGCTCCTCACTAAGTAAAAAGGAATACAGCTTGATATAAAACTGTCTATTTCTGAAGACAAGTGAAGGAAAAAGTAAAAGCTGTCAACAAACTGATTTCTCATGTAAACTACCTTTTTCCTTGGATTTTCTATCTTGTTCTCTGTCCCGACTTTTGCTCCTGTGCTTATACGACTTCCGGTCCCGGCTTTTTGACCTCCTCCGATCTCGACTGCGAGATCTGTGTTTTCTTTCAGATCTGTCGTGGCTTCTGCTTCGCCGTCGATCTCGACTTCTGAATAAATCAGAAAAGAAAGGAAAACAACTCCAGCTGGTATAGCAAAGAGAAAAGGCCTAGAAGTACATATTATTTGATAATAAATTACACAAGAATTTCCCTTAAAAAGCAAATGAGAACTTTCTACATAAATATTTTACATCAGAAATCTTAACTAAAAAATTATTGAATATCTAAATTCAATTTATCTCAAACAGTGCTAAATGGTTATTTATTGTGTTCTTCAATTATAATTCTAATCAGAGTAATAAAAGTGATACACTTTAAATTTTAAAGTCATTAGAAAGCATTTTAAGGACCATCTGGCAGCGCGTCCCAGTAGTCTCAGTAGTTGGGATGGCCGAGACAGGACGATCACCACAAATCACAAATTTCAAATCAGCATGGACTACACAGCAAGACTCTATCTCAAAAAAGAACCTAGCCAAGTCTGCTGGCAGAGGCCTGTTATCACAGCTTGCTGGGAGGCTGAGGCAAGATCACAAGTTTGAGACTAGCCAGGGTAACTCAGTGAGATCTTGTTTCAAAATCAAAAATAAAAATGGGCCTGGGAATGTAGCTGAGTATAAAGGCCCTGGGTCAACCTCCACCATCATAAAAAAGTTAACACCCACCCCTCCCCCATCAGAGGCTGCCTGACACTGACTTCCTAAAAAGAAGTCACCCTAAAAGATGGAACACTGACCAACATTCATAATCTACACCAGTACTTGACATAAACAGTCCTCAATTCATGGCTCACTACAATACTTCAACCTTACAATGGTGTGAAAATAACACACACACACAATAGAAAGCCATTCTTCAAATGAAAAATTTCGATTCCTATCCCAACCCTAGCCCCCCCACTAGCAATATATAATACTCTATTCTAATGTTGGGAGGCTGCATCAATCAATCAGCTCTATGGATCTCAAGGGTAAGTAACTGGTATTCTATGACGTACTGTGTTGCTACGATGTTCCACGGATGAAGTAAACCAACTTTCAATTTAATATTTTTACTTTATGACAGGATTATCTGGTAACCCTACAATAATCCGAAGCACATCTGTACCTAAAGTGTTCTCCTAAGCACCACTCCAAGGAATAACTCTAGTAATCATTACTGTCCACTGTAGACTCAGGGGAGACCTGCCCTTTATGTTTTACATACCTGCTTCGCCTTCTTTCCCTACTTCGTGATCTTTTGTGGTCCCGAGACCTGCTGCACCTTCGGTCAGAGGTTCGACTTGAGTGTCTACTTCGTGAACGACTTCTCTTTCTCCGTTCTCTATCACGAGCTCGCTCTTTTTCTCTTTCTTCCTCTTCTCTTCGTCTTTTTCTCTCTCTTTCTTCCCTTTCTCTCTCTCGCTCTTTTTCTCTTTCTTCTCTTTCTTGCTTTTCTTTTTTTAGACGCTCATCCCGGTCAGGTTCTTCAGTTCTTTTTCTTAATTTTTCCTAAAGAGAAATCAAATTGATTTGCTGTTGTTTGTGCTAGTGGGAAGTAAACACAGGGCCTTCACCCTGACCTACAACCCTAGCCCCTTTTCTATTATTTGAGACACGGTCTCGGGTAAGTTGCTAAGTTGCCCAGGCTGGGCTCCAACTTGCAATTCTTCTGTCTCAGCCTCCGAAAATGCTGAAATTACAGGTCTGACCCATTGGCTTGGCAATTTTCAAGTTTCCTAACGTATTAGAGATGGAGCTGAAGCTTAGCACATACTAGGCAAGCATTTACCACTGACCCACACTCCCAGTTTAAGACACTGTCAAATAAGAGTCACCTAATGGGAAGCAATATATAGATCAAAATATTAAATTTGGTGCCTGCAAGACAAATGCAGAAACCCCATTTAAATACGCAAGATCACTTGATTAATTCTTTGGGTATTACTCTCCCAAATGTCTGATACTTTACAACAAAAATAATAAAGACACTTTAATCAGTAACACAATTTCACGGAGACTATCACTACTTTAAATAAACACCAATAAAACATCAATAACAGATTTGTATTTCCATGTGACCAATTTTCAGCCATACTACTAAACTTTCAATGATAACAGTAATAGTTTTAGCTAAAGCTAAAATACATGTTTACAAAAAAAACTTACTTTTAATTCTTCTACAGTAGCTTTAATTTTGGCATAACCCATGTGTTGTTTTCCCATCAAATGATCATCTACTCGAGACTGGGCATCTCCTACTATCAAAAAGGCTCCACATACTTCACAAACTTCCATTTGTTTTTCTTGGGCGGCAAAACTTTCAATCGTCTGAAATGATAAATCAGTTGTTAAGAATATCTGAGGAAGAGAGAACAAGTAAAACCACCAAAAAAGTACTAACATTTAGAACAAATTTCTAACATCTGTCAACTGCTATTTTCCATGTCCCATCAACTGCTCAACTTCTAGAGCTCAACCAACTTCCATGTCAACCAGTAAAAGGTACTGAGTTCACTGTTCAACTTTAACTACTGAGCACTCAAATCTCTATGAAAAACTTAAGTATCTTTCAGAAACCCATCTACTTTAGCTCAAATTCATTTCTTAGTGTAGGTTCAACATGTATGGTTATCTATACTCAAAAATCATTGAGTTGAACTCACTGAGCATAATCTCCAAATATACTTCTAAATGTGAGGAAATCAATGACCTATTACATTTTATCATAATAATATCCAAAATATGTATGCTAGATTCCCCAATTTAAAGTTAGGAAAGTAGGATATAGGAGGTGAGTGTCTTTAGTTGCACTGTCATGGCTGCCTCGACGATGTCCTGAATTGATTCAAAACGTTTACCTTTCATGGTCATTTTGACTTTGGGGAAGAGCCAGAAGTCGCACAGTGCCAGATCCGGTGAATACGGTGGGTGAAGACACAAGTATTGTTTATACGAGCCTGTCTTTCTGTTGGATGGCACTCAACAACGGAGTTCACCAAATTTCTGATCACACCTCGTAAAGACACTCACAAAAGAGGACTTCCAGAACTGCTTCAGAAAGTGGCAAGAACAATGGGATAAGCGTGTTCAAAGCAAGGGGGAGGATCTTGAGGGGTATTAATGGCAATGTGTCTTTTACTCTAACAATATTTTTAAATGTAAACATTCACCGTATATTTTGATCATATTTGATCACATTTTAGTGTGTGCCAACTTTTAACTAAGGCAAATATATGTACTACTTCATTGTACAAAAAATTAAAATAAGCCAGAAAAAGTGGTGCACACCTGTGACCCCAGCATTCTGGGGGGCTAAAAATCACAAGTTACCACCCAGCCTGGACAATTTGGCAACTTACTGAAAAGCTCTGGGTTCAACCTCCAGTACTAGAAAAAACCCACAAATGATTTAGGTCAGGAGTTGGGAAGCCAGTGGTCAAAGGACTATTTCTGTAAACAAACTTGTATTTGAACACAGGCACGACAATTTATTTATGTACTGTCTGTGTTAAGATACATACGTACTGTTTTCAACCATCATTTCTAGCTTTTAATACCTTCCCTGAAGCAGACCAAACAAAACTAGAATTTCTCTTTCCCAAGCCAGGTCACGGAAACCATCTTCTCTTGCTTTTCTTATAATTTTCCATAAAGAAATAAATTCTCGGACTTGGCAGTAATCCCAGCACCCAGAAAGGTTGAGGTAGGAAGTTAAAGCCTAGCCTGGGCAACTGAGTGAGATCATATCTCAAAATAACAAAGGGCTGGGGATAGATCTAGTGTGAAGGCTAGGTCCTTTTAATCCTCAGTAAAAGAAACAAAAGGGTGGGGAGAAGTAGGAGGAGGAAGAAAGAAGGGAGGAAAGGCGGAAGGCAGAGAGGGATGAAAAGAGGGAGGGAGGGAAAAAGGAAGGGAAAAGGAAAGGAGGAGAGAGGGAAGAAAGGACACAAGCAAGGAAGCTAGCTAGCTCTCTCTTTAACCTATCTTGTCCAATAGCAGATTTTAAGACGGGTACATCAGACGGGTACTCCCACGAAGAAGGAATACTATACAGATCGAGAATAATCTGAACAGCCAGGGCTTCCCCACCCTGCATATTCCATCATGATTTTGCCTACTCACATTTCTGTTATCACTGTCAACCTTTCACTCATGCTTATGCAACAAGTCTCCACAAAAACCCCAAAGACAGCTAAACATGGAGATTCCTACAAGGCAGGAACACCTGAAGAGGGCATGGAAGCTCCGCACCTTGTTCCCACAATTCACCCATTCATCTCCATCATCTGTAATATCCTTTATAATAAATGAGTAAACAAGAGTGTTTCCATTCTGCAAACTGTTTAGAGCAAATTAGCTGAACTTGAGGTAAGGATTTGTGAGAACTCTGAATTTATAATCAGTTGATGAGAAGCACAGATACACAAGGTGGGGCACATGCAACTGGCAACTGGCCTCTATGAGTGGAGGGTAGGGGAACAGTTTTGGGGACTGAGCCCTTATCTTGTAGAAAAATTGCCAAATGAACTGAATTAAAGGACACCTAGGTGGTATGTGCTACTACAGAAATGATAACTTACTTGAGATTGGGGGAAGAAAACCCTACACATTTCAAAATTTAAGAAACAACCCATGCACTGGGAATGTAACCCAGTGTCAGTACACTCGCTTGCCAAGTGTAAATCCCTGGGCTTGTTTTCCCCCATTCAACACAGGGCTGGGAGAGCAAAGACAAAGAAAGAAATGATCTGTATTGTGAGTATATAGGAGGAGAAACTTGAGTTTGAGGGCTTTATCTTATTTTCTTCCTGTTATCTTCTGATTGTCTGAGACTGTTTTCATGAAACAAGGTGCAATGTAGCTGCTGCCAGGGACTGTGTGACCTATACATCTAAAATATACTATGTAGTCCTTTAAGAAAATGTTGAGTTGGCACAGTGGTACACCCTTGTTGATAGCAGTACTGGGGACACTGAGGCAGGAGGATATACCTGAGTCTGGGCAACTAGGCAAAACTGTTTCAAAATAAAAAGTTTAAAAGGCTGAGGAGGTAGCTCATTGCATTCGATCCCCTGAGCATTCGATCCCCTTCCCCCTGAAATCAGAAGGAAGATAGGGAGTGGAGGTAGGTAGTCTGATGATTCGTAATTTGGACATTATAAAAATGTTTCCAAAAGCTCTTAAATAGGAATAGATTCAAGTCATTCACAACAAACAGACTGCATTATTTAACGGGAAGCTATTACTTACCGAAGTTGTGGATCTAAGCAATTCTCTCTCTTCTTTTAACTGTTCAACTAATTTCATCATTCCCTGGGCTTCTTCTACCTTTCCTTCAGATCCTAATTCTTCAATCTAAGAAAGGTAGGGGAAAAAAAGTCAAGAGGCCTTTCTTGTCAAACTAAGTATCTTCCCCCACTTCATGAGCATTTAATGCTGTATGTTTTCTGTTTGGGTTTACTGAAGCCTCTCTGGCTTTAATTCACCCCTATGACTTTTAAAACTTTAGTAATTTAATATGTAATTAAGTGTGGACATCTATGAAATCACTTGGACAATACATCTGGACAAGGAATATACCACTACTCTAAAAGGTTTCCACCTCTTTTTAGTCCTTCCTCCAATCTCTACCCTACACAAATGCACTGGCAGCCACTAATGTATCTAGTCATAGCTAAAGTTTTCATTTTCTAAAACTATAAATAGAGTAATAGTTTGTACTCCTATTAGGGTCTGATTTAACTCAGTTTAAGTATTTAAGATTTATTCACCTATGAGTGTCTTTTAGTTGTTTTTGTAAGAGTAGTAGTCCACTACATAACTACTATACGACTACATCACAATTTAATTATCTATTTACCAATCATGCGCACTGGAACTCTAACTAGTTTTGTTTTCTCCTTTTTAAAAATCCATTATGAACCAATATCCTATAAAAACTGGTGTACAAGTCATTCTGTAGACTTGTTTTTATTTCTTTTGGGTATATTTTTAAGAGGACAGTTGGCACTGCTGGCTTTTCTTTTTAATCTGGGACACTCAAGTAGGCATTAATTAAGCACATCACTGTGGCTTCATTTACATTTCCCTAAATGCCATAACGCTGAGTATATCTTTCATACTTATTTGCCATTTATTTCATTTTGCAGGATATGGAGAGAATACTTTATTCGGAAAATTACAGAAGGGGAAAGAAAGATAGAAAGGGGGAAAAAAAGAGGGTAAAACTTCTGATAATCAGAAGCATGACTAGGAAATGTGGGTCGCCTTGATTTGGCATCTTTGTACCAGTTACCTGTCTTGGTCTCAACTTTTTTTTGACATTAACCTACACAACGCTCACCTGCTGAAGGAGCACATCAATTTTGTCTGTTAGAACCTGAATTTTTTCTTCATTTTTGCCTGTTGGACCAGCTGCCTGTTGAAAACAACAAAATGTACTTTCAGGTTAAAAAAATTTTTTTTCAAACTTACAATAATTACGATGTTTAATCACAAGATTAACTGAACTACTTTCAATGTCAGCCAACTACTTGTTTTGTTACTGATTCTTAAAGAGAAAAACACTGATTGCAAAAATCAATGTTACATTTACTAAATTAAGACTACAAAAATGTCTTTGAAAAGTTTATTAATTTAAGGGGGGGGCACGGAGGAATGGCTCAGCGGTTAGGCTAAGTCAAGCGCTAAGAACCCAAGTTCTATTCCCCAGCACCACATAAGTCAGGTGTGATGGTGCACGTCTATAATCCCAGCACTCAGGACGCTGAGACAGGAGGATTGCCGCGAGTCCAAGGCTAGCCTGGGCTCCATAGTGAGTCCAGGACCAGCCTGGACTACAGAGTGACACCCTGTCTCAAAAAAAAAAAAAAAAAAAAAAAAAGTAATGAACAAGAGACAAGTTTCACAAATATCAGGCCTCTGGATCTCCAATAAGGAATCTTTACAAAGACACTAAATTTCATTTCATATTTACCCCAGAGGACTGCTGGTTTTGAGATAATGCCAAACGAGCGTGGCCTCGTCTGATTCTGCGTTCTACTTCAGCAAGTAAGCTCTGTAAGTATCGCAAGAAATCTCTCTCATAGCCAACTTTCATGAATCGGGAACTCTTCTCATATCTGATGAAAGGAAAACAAAACAAGACTTCACCCACTACAAGTCATATAGTCTTTCTGTCATTGTCATTTGTTTTGCTTTGTTTGGGGGTTGGTACTGAAAACTGAATCCATGGCTTTCGTTCTGAATTACATACCCAGTCCTTTTTTTTTTTTTTTTTTGGTAGAATAACAAGAAACAAAGGATAGAGGAGTAAAAGCTCCCATTATCTGGGAGGGGGTCCCACATGGGTTGCCATTCCTCCCATTCCCTTTTTATTCTGAAACAACTCCTGCACAATTGATTTACTGCCCAGGCTGAGCTCAAATTGGTAGACTCCCTGCTCCAATCTTCCAAAGTACCAGTACTATAGCCCTAAAGTTCTGTCTTAGATAGTTTCAAGAACTGTTGCATTTAGGCTAAGCAGTAAACCAGTGCTCAGAATGAGGGCATATGCCTGTAATCCCAGCACAGTGGAGGCTGGGACAGGAATATCCTGAGCTCAAAGTCAGCATGGGCTATATAGAGAGTTCAAGGCTCGCCTGAGCTACATAGAGAACATGCCTCAGAAAACAAAACAAAGCTGGGCTTGATGACGCAGGTCTGTAATCTCAGCACCGTGGGAGACAGAAGCAAGATGATCCCAAGCATAATGACAGCCTGGGCAACTTGACAATTTAGCAAGAGTATGTCTCGAAATAAAAAATGTGTTGAGGATGTAGATCAGGGTAAAAAAGTCCTAGATTCAACCCCCAGTACAGAAAAAGAAAGAAAGAAAGAGAAAGACAGACAGACAGACAGACAGACAAAGACAAGACAGAAAGGGAGAAGCCAAGAAAGGAAAAAAGAAAGAAGAAAAGGAAACCATAAAGAGAAAAGCTTGGTAAGTACTATGCACTCCTATGACAGCTACCAGTATCATTACTGAAGTTATATAACTTTCTTACCATGTCAGCCAGTGATTAGAACACTAGACATTAATCTTACATTATTTCCACTTATTTTTTCAATGCTTGTTCCTCCAAACCAGTAGACCAGTAGAAAAAAAAGTACGACTTACTGTTTTCGCAGATTTTCATCATGAATTTTCTCACACGGACCTAAGAGAAAAAATTGTGAATGGGAATTTGTAAATGTAAATTATTTGTAATGGGGATTGCAAGCATAGTTAAATGGTAATAGTTCTTGTATATTGTATAGCAAGTACAAGGCTCAGGGCTTCATTCCCAAGCAACCTCATTAAGCCAGGCATGGTGGTCTCCACCTGTAATCCCAACACTGGTGAGGTTGACGCAGGAGGACTGCCACTGAGTATGAGGCCAGCCCAAGCTCCATAGGGAGTTCAGAACCTGCCTGAGCTATAGAGCAAGACTTGGTCTTAAAAGGGGAAAGGGGTGCTGGAGGAATGGCACAGTGTTGAAGCGGTTGCCTTGCAAGGGGAAGGCCCTGAGTTTGATTCCCCAACACCCCATAAAGCTGGGTTTGGTGACCCACACTTGTCATCTGAGCACTTGGGAGGCTGAGGCAGGGGTATTGTCGAGTTCAAGGCCAGCCTGGGCTACAGAGTGAGACCCTGTCTCAAAAAATAGAGAAACAGAAAAGAAAAAATTGTGACGTTTCTCTTGATGAAAATTTTTTTTCTTTTTAAAAAGGAAAAAAGATCTATTTCCTGAGTGTTGAGTATAAATTTACAAACACCTAAACTGATTCTACTTAACTATGAAGCATCATGCCCAAAGAGCATATGAAAACTTGTCTCTTCAGTCTTCAAGGTCAGTAAGACAGCAACTAATAAGGGAAGAAAGCAAAGGGACAACAAAGGAAAGAGTACCTGCTTAGCCTATGCAAGGACATAGGTTTAATTCCCCAGCACATAAAGCATACACAGGTGTGGTGATGCATGCCCAGTCACCATGGGAGGCTGAAGCAGGAGGACTGGTGAGAGCTCAAGGACAGCTTGTGCTACATAATGAGTAAGATCAATATCAGCCTGGACTACAGAGTAAGCCTCTAGTCCCAAAAACATAATACAGGCAAGTTAACTGCATAAAAAGTCAAAACAGCACAAACCAGCACCCAAGTACTACTCCTCAACATCCAAAAGGAATAAATTCTAATGCCTTATCTACTTCTAGAACTGTTTCTAATATTTTTTGTGGGTGAGGGGATGACGACCTATCAATCTTCAGCATCAAATCTGCATGTTGTGCAAGCTATTAGTATTTTTCTCCCTGGCACTGCGGCTTAAACTGTCTTTGTAATGGTCTTTACTGTTCAGCCCTTTTATATATATACATATATACTTTTGAGATAGGGTCTCTGTTTTGCATGTGTGTGGAGGAGTTTAGGGATAGGGGGTAACTGGGGATTGAGCCCAAGGCATTCACTGGGCTTTATCTCCAGCCCACTTTTTATTTTTGAGACAGGACTGCCCAGGGTAGACCAGATAGGACTTTGTTCCTCATGCCTCAGACTCCCAGCGTATTGGGAATACAGATGTGTGCCACCATGCCATGGTCTTGACATGCTTTTCGTGACTGAATTTATTTTCAATGTTATCTCTTTCCAAATCCTTACTCAAACACTACAGAAACTATCTTAACAGTTTCTAATATTTTTGACAGAATCTTCCTGACTCAACTAAAATATAACAAATATCTAGTTGTCTAGCTGTCTTCAAACTGGGATGAAAAAAAAAATCTGGCATGCTTATTTTCTAAGCTCATTACAGGGATGTCATCATGAGAAATTCCTTTTCTGTTCTCTACTAGATGCTATTTATTGGGTCTCAGTTTTTTCTCTTGATTTACATACACTGTTCTGGCATGAGTTTGCTGAGGAAATGTCCATGGAAAGACACCTGTTGAGACTACAACATATGTGGAAATTTGTCTTCATTCTCTACTTTGGTGTTGGACTGTATCACTGATATTAGCAAAAATACACTTTCACTCAGAAGAACCCTGAAAGTGTTTCTCTGATGTCTAAGTTTCCTGTGGATACTGACATTTGATTCATAATTCTCTGACCTACACTCCCATTCCTGATGTTCTGAAACAATGGTGTGGCCCAGTACAAAATATTTTCATTCACTGAGCCAATTTCTAAAAGGACCCACTGACATCCTCTAATATTCTGTTTTCTTCTTATATATTTCTGATGACCCTCCCCTTCCTTCTGTTTGGAATTATGTATTAATCAGGTATTAAAATTTCTTGATAGATCTAATTTTTTAAAAAAGTAATCTTTTGTGTCCTATTCCTCAACAGTCCAGAAATTTCCATTTATTTTTTACTTACTGATTAACTGATTGATTTGTGGTACTGGAGATCAAGCTCAGGAACTGCACATGCAGCTACATCCCCAGCCCATTTTCATTTTTGATTCCGAGACAGGGTGTCTACAAGCCAACTAAACTGCCCAGGCTGGACTTAAATTTGCAATCTTCCTGCCTCAGCCTTCCAGGGTGCTGTGATTTCATGCCTATACCACCAGGCCTGGCTTAAAGATAATATTTTTTAAATAACTTTTTTTTGCATTTCCTATTATCTCTAGTTCTACTAAGTTCACTTTTTTCTTCTTAGTTCTTTTACTTTGAAAATACCAACGTTTTTGTTTTATGTCCAAGATTTTCTTCAAATGACTATCTGCTCTTCCCTGGCAAGCAATTAAGTTTTAAGAGGTATTTCTAAAATCTGACTAGAAGATGATATATCTAGTATTAGTTTATAGCTAAAAAAAAAAAAATCAGATAGTGAGTCTGTTTTACACAAAAAGAACATTTGCTGAAACTTTAACTTTTTCTCAACAAGAATCCTCATCTGCTAGCGGAAAATATCTAGCTGTATCCTTCAGAAAACAGGACAATCTGCCATAAAGAAATATAAATTTGTATCACAAATACATGCTAATAAAAAGAATTTTTTGAGGGGGAGAGGGTATCTAGTTTTGTCCAAATTTCCAAGGTGTGAATTCACTGTGTAGTTCAGGCTGGCCTCAAACACTGGCTATCTTCCTGCCTCAACCTTGCGAGTACTGAGGTTACAGGTGTGTACCACCACACCCATCCAATAAAAAGAATAATTTAAAAGAAAGAGGACAGAAGAACTGTACTATTAAGAACAGAAATTCATTTAATTTCTTTTACATTCACATTCACTATTACCCTCTACTGAAATACTAGAATTTCAAGATCTAGATTCTTCTAGCCCTAATATGCTTCTAATACTCAAAGGCAAACATTCTGAATAATGTGTTAACTTCTTTTACACATATTTAGAATATCAGTTATGTACCACTGCTAAGAGAATTGAACAGATTTCATTAAATTTTATTTTTTGGTTCATGACCATTAAAATCTCTCAATCTCTTTAAAAAATAACCTTCTACTCTTCTGAGGTGCTGGAGTAGAAGCGGTCTATCAACAGACACAGGACCACCTAATCTGTATGTTCTCTAGGAACACCATGACACCCAGGAGACTCTGATACTGTCTGGAGGCCTTTTTAGACACAACTGGGGAGTACAAGTGATACATGATGGGTACAGTTGAAGGATGCTACTGGTCATCCCAATGCAAAGGACACAACTAGAAAGCTGACTCAAAACGTAAACAGTGTCAAAGTTGAGAATCTCTGAACTTAGACTGGGGGCATACCTCCTGATTAAAGTGCCTAGCAAGCACAGGCCTTGGGGTTCCATTCCCCGCACCATATAAGCTGGGTGTAGTGGCACATGTCTGTAAACCCAGTACTTGGGGGCCTGGGGCAAGAGGGTTGCCGGGTATCCCAGGCCAGCCTAAGTTACATAATGAATTCAGGACCAGCCTGGAATATAGAGTAAGACCTCGTCTCAAAACAAACAAAACTCTGAATTTAACTAATCTTTCATTTTCAGCCCCATAAATTAGTCCTGCTTTCTGTGATACCAGGTGTACCCAAATCCTGAGCCTGTCCAGGATTCTGTTGATTGGTAATTGCTTCTGCTTGGTATCCACTTCTGTAAGCTTAGAGAGAAAAGGTTTCTATGCTCTACTGGTACCTGTGGAGAGAGGGAGAGGGAGAGGGAAAGGGAGAGATTGTGTGTGTGGTTTTGTAGGGCCTCACAAATGTTAGGCCAATGTTCTAGTACTAAGCCACATCCAAGCCTTATTTGGAAAAAAAAAAAAAGGGTAACTTTCGGATAGGATCTCAATAAATTGCCCAGACTACCTCAAACTTGCAATTTTCCTGCTTTAATTTGAAGTCACTGATATTATAAGCACTATCACACCTGACTGATACTTCTAAAAATTTGGGGCCATCTCTAATATCCTGTCTTCCAACAAGATTTTTTTTAAAAAAAAAATTTTCCATTTAAGTGTAGTTTTAAGAAAAATTAGAGGGGCTGAAGGAATAGCACACTGATTAAAGTGTTGGCCTAACAAGCACAAGGCCATGGGTTTGAAACCGCAGCACCGCATAAGCTAGGCATGATGACACAAACCTATAATCCCAGCACTCAGGAGGCCGAGGCAGAAGGACTGGAATAACTGGAGGCCAGCCCGGGCTACAGTGAGCTCTGGACCAGCCTGGACTAGAGTAGGATCCTGCCATGTGTGTGTGTGTGTGTGTGTGAGAGAGAGAGAGAGAGAGAGAGAGAGAGAGAGAGAGAGAGAGAGAGAGAAAGGAGGGAGGTAGGGAGGGAAGGAGGGAGAGAGAGGGGGATTAGAGGGACAGGGGTGTAGCTCAGCAATTAAAGGGCTTACCCAGCATGAACAAGACCCAAGGTTGATTCCCTAGCACCACATAAAAGATTAAGTGGGCATGATGGTATATGGAATATGCCACTAATCCCAGCACTTGGGAAGCTGTGGAACCGTGAGTTGGAGGCCAGCCTGGGCTAAAATGAGACCCTATCTCAAAAACAAAAACAAAAGAACAGTAAGAGGGGGTAAGGGAGGAATAGAACTGTAGATATGTATTTTTAATTAAGCCACTATATTTATATTTAAACCAACTGACATTTATTAATACAAACCTGGCCCAAAAAATCACTAATACTTATTAGAAAATCCTGAAGAAAAAACTTCAGAATCATAAAAGGTTTTTTTTAAAACACATAAAGTTGAAGCTAGGCATGGTGGCACACGCCTAAAACCCCAGCAGTCAAGGAAGATGAAGCAGGAGGATCACAAGTTCCATTCTGGGCAACTTAGTGACTTAACAAGACCCTGTCTCAAAATAAATATTTCAAAAGAGCTGTAGGATGTAGCTCAGTACAAAGGTATGGGTTCAGTCCCCAGTACTATAAAATAAATAAATTTGATAAAAGATACAAAATTCACTTACCAAGATCAGAACGAGTATTTGTGAACAATTCCGCAGGGCAAAAACCACAGAGATAATATTTACAAACCTAGTAGGGAAAAAAAAAAGATTCTTAAGTTTTTTAAATTGCTATTTTAAGACCACATTAGAAAATAGTAGCAGATATTTTCCTATTTCCTGATATGTCCCCCCTCCTTTGCAGTATTAGAGTTTGAACCCAAGGTCTTCACACTGAGCTACATTCCTTTCTCCAGTCCCTTTTAATTTTTAGACAAAGCCTCACTAAGTTGCTAAATTACCCAGGGTGAGCTCAAACTTGTGATTCTCCTGCCATAGCCTCCATAATGCTGGGACTATAGGCAAGTATCACTATGCTCAAAAATGGGTTCATCTTTCAACCAAGTTAAGTCTATGAACAATTTCACTTGTTGATTATAATAGTGACTTCTAGGCTCCTATATTTTAGTAAAAGAAAAGATGTATGGGGCTGGAGGAATAAACACCAGTTACAAGGAGGCAGGTGCCAAGGACCTACATGCACTTCCCCAGCACCACACAAGCCAAGCATGAAGACCTTCGGCTGTAGCCAGAGCCCTCGAGGCTGGAGCGAGAATGCTGTGAGTCAGGTCAGGCTGGACTACAAAGTGGGGGAATTACAAAAAGGAAAAGGAAAGATAAGAGGCTAACAGAATTATCAGTATTTTCTACTTCTCACTGTTGCTTCTTAGCTCCACAGTATCAACAAATACAGAAAGGAAATCCTAAAAGAATTTTTTAATATACATTTAAAATATTCTACATTGTTCTATTAACTTTGAGTAACTGTACATGTTTACTGGGCACACTGTGACATTTCAATACATTTATACAATGTGTAATGACTCTCATTCTGATTTTTTGAGACAGGTTCTTACTCTGCAGTCCAGGCTAGTCCTGAACTCACTATACAGCCCAGGTTGGCCTCAAATTCACAGTCTGTTTCAGACTCCCAAGTGCTATGACATGCACCACCATATACCCTTCATATGTGATGCTGGGGATTCTAACTCAGCCTTGTGCTTTCTAGGCAAGCGCTTTAATTGCTGAACTGTTCTTCCAGCCCCTGTTCTAACTATTTAATAAACTCGGCCTTATTTACAGATTAGGACTTGGGAACCATGGCCTAAGAAGACACTAATGTAAAGCAATTTAGTTCCATGTTTTTGCTTAAAAGAATCCCTGTCTTGGGGCTAGAAGAATAGTGCAGTGGTTAGATCTCCTGCTTAGCAAGCGCAAGGCCCTAAATTCAATGATCCACCACCACACAAATAGGTCATGGTGGCCCATGTCTATAATCCCAGCACTCAAGGATGAGGCAGGAGGATTGCCAAGAGCTCCAGGTCAGCCTGGACTGCAGAATAATGATACCCTATCTCAAAAAAGACAAACAGACAGACAGACAGACAGACAGACAGACAGACAGACAGACAGAAATCTCTGGCTAAAGATATATGTTCATAAATGCCAACACTTTACTGAATGACTCTTGTCAGTTCTTACATCACAGAGGAAAATACTATTAAGATGAAATCAACTTTAATTCTCTTCTACTGGCATTTCTTTCTTTCTGCGATGGTTGGGATGGAATCTAGGGTCTCTGCTTTATATTACATCCAGTCCATTTCTTGGTTTTAGATTTTGGGTCTCTGGTAAATTGGCCAGGCTGGGCTTGAACTTGCAAACCTCCTGCCTCAGCTTCCCAGAGAGACTGAATTACAGACTTTGCCCACTGTTACTTTTTTAAACTCCTTAAGACAATACCTCAAACCTGACTTATCCCACACTTAACTCTATCACTGCAAACCAAACCACTTAAATCAAAATCTAAAATACTCACCTTTCTTTTCATAAACTATCATTGTAACTGGGTGGGTAAGCCTGTCTCAAAAAATAGGGGACTAGCACAATAGCATAGTGGTTTGTTTCCTAGCAAACACAGGGTTCTGAATTCCCTAGAAACACCTAAGCAAGGCATACTGGTGCACACCTGTAATCCCAGCACTCAGCATGCTGAGGCAGGATAGAAAGGATCCGCATTAGTCATCTTAGCACACTGGAAAGCTAAGGCAAAAGGCAAGCTCAGAGTGGGCATTTTAAATTTAGCAAGGAGATTCCTGCTCAGGATCCACACACACACATATACCCCCCACCCGGCTTTTTGGACAAGAGCATGTCTATTTGGTTCAATAAACTGTTGCTTGCCTTAAAAAATAAACTTAGCAGCTAGAGAAATGGCTCAGCAGGTAAAGCGCTTGCCTAGCAATCACTAAGTATTCGAGTTCATTCCCCAGCACCACATAAGCTGGGCACATCTGTAATTCCAGTTCTGTGGAAGATGAGACAGGAGGACTGCTGTTAGTCCAAGGACAGTCTGATCTCCACAGTGAATTCAGGACTAGCCTATAACAAGACCCTGTCTCAAAAAAAGTACAAAATTTTAAAAAAAGAATTAAATTTAATTTAAAAATAAGAGGAATAAAGCAGTGAGTATAGCTTAATCGTACAGTGCACTCAGCATGTATCATGCCTTGAGTTCAAACCCCCCTGAACACAGAGCACTTGCTCCGAGTTACATTCCCATCCCCTTTCTATTGTTCATCTTGAATCAGTGCTTTTGCTCAGTCGCAAGCTGTGCAAGTTGGGTCAAATTGTGATTCTTCTGCCTTAGCCTCCCAAAGAGCTAGGTGGGATTTACAGGCCTGAAAAAATAGTAATAAAAATATAAACAAAAGATCAATAAACACTCTGTCTATAGTTCTTGCTGACAATAAGTCACAACCGAATACAAACTTCAAGATTTCTAAGAAACAAACCATACAATCCTTTTGGTAGTAAAACACCAATACTGTGCCCATGGAAATATATGAAAAAGGGGTAACAGACTATGAAACAGTCAGGCAAGTGAACTATGCCTGATTCATCAGGCAAAATGGGGCAGTCCAGTTTTGGTCACTGTTTATTCACAACAGAACCACAGACCAGTTTTGCCTTGGTTTTCTCATATTAAAAAAGAAATCTGGGGCTAGAGGAATGGCTCAGCACTAAGTCAAGTGCTAAGTACCCAGCACCACAAGTTTATGTTTATGTTTAGGGCATGGTGGCACACATCTCTAATCTCAGCACTCGGGAGGTTGAGGCAGGACTGCCCTTAGTCCAACGCTAGCCTGGGCTCCATAGTGAGGCCATAGTGAGTTCAGAACCAGCCTGGCTACAGAGCAAGACCCTGTCTCAGGAAAAAATAAAATAAAAGAGAAAGAAAAAGAAGAGAAACCTGTGAATATTCATAGTGGGTTTGTGAAAATTCAATGTATACCCGTTACACTAAGAGAAAAAGGTAAATTAGCCTGATTTTTAAAACACTAACAGTTAATTTTTAAGTGTTTTCAAACAATTAAGACATGACTGAAGGCATTGGAGTTATAACTCTGTCGTGAAAGCACTTGCCTAGCATGTACAAGGCCCTAGGTTTGAGTACCTAGCACCACATAAAGATTAGGCTGGGGCAGAGCTGCACAATGTCTCCTTATCGACCCACTTAAAAAGTTGAGAATTTAGTCATAAAACATGTGTTCAACGTAGTTGGAACAGAAAGGAGCACCCCAACAACTGAAAGGAGGTGGAACAGAAAGGAGCACCCCAACAACTGAAAGGAGACCAGGAGAAGATCAGAAATTCCAAAACAACATTGAAAGTAGAGGGGGAAAAAACAGCATCCCAGGAAGCCACCACAGGCATCTGCAGATGGAGGAAAGCCCGCATGGGCCTGCGACATCCAACACAGCTAGGAGAGGACGGAGCACCCCAAGGACTGACAGGAGGCCACGGGGAAGGTCAGAAATCCTGAAAACCTATCAGAAGCCCTCGATGCGGCCCTGAGCTGCTGGCACCTACAGATCACAGACGGAGGAAAACCTGGAGCCAGAACCAAAGTCTGAGGTCAGCACAAATCTGGGAGAAGTGGGAACTGTCAGCAGCTGGCAGCCCTAGCCTCTGAAAATCGAACCCGCATGTAGTGTGTACTACAAATGTAATGTGCACTCCCCTTAGAACAGGCCCCAGGGAGCCCAGATCAGAAGCAGCACTCAGCAGCCACAACAAGCCATGACTTAAGCAGGAGCCATTTTAAAAAGTGGGAGAAAGAAAAAACAAAACAAACAAACAAAAAAATTGAACCCATTACAGTAAAAGAAAGCTCAGAAGAGCACATCAGGGCTTTTAAGGTCACCCTTAAACAGTGCCTAGGAAGAAGAGGCAGAGAGAGGAGGAAAAAAGGCTGCTGATCTTCTGAATGGCTCAGTGTAGTGGGTGCTCCTCTGAGGTTGGAGAGCCCCACTCTGGGGGAGGGAAGGCAGGACAGACAGGAGAGCTTTTCTGAGGGGTGGGGGGATGAACAAGACACCTCAAAGGCCACTGGACTCTCAGGTTCTCCATCAATGCCTACTCCCAGCACAGAACTAAGAAGAATCGGAGTTCCCCACCACACACCATCATAGCCGTTCAAAGAAACCTCTCAGCTAAGCCTCTAAAGTGAAGTCTCTCAACAGCAGACACATGTGAAGAAGACAGGGCAACAGAACACCCACAGAGATGACTGAGACCCCAGATACTAATGGCATGGGCTCTGAAATAGTGAACTCATAGGGAACGAAGTCAAAAAGCAACTTAAATGAACCAAACAACAAATTCAAACAAGATATTCTCAAAGAAATGCAAGTACTGATCAGCAGGTTTACAGAGGATCTTACTAAGCAAATAATGGTCCTAGTCAGAGACAAAGCTCACTGAGTATACTGAAGCCACAAATAAAAAGCTGGCTGAGGTAAATAAAGAAATGCAAGATATGAAGGAACATTTTAACTGGGAAATCTAAAAAGAAATCTAGATGAAAACTGAGAGCATGAAAATTATATGTAACAACAGGGAAAGACTCAGATATTGTGAAGACAAGGCTGAGAAAACGAATGATATTAACTAGGCATGACTCCAAAGTTGGAAATGTGGAAAGTAGCTGGATACACCAGCTGATGGATGATTCAAAGAGAACCAATCTCAGAATTATGGGTGTTGACAGAAAGCGCAGAAGACAGCACCAAAGGTATAAAGAATTTATACACAGCAATAGTGCAAGAAAATTTCCCTAATCTAAGAAATTAACTTCCAGATACAAGAAGCTTATAGACTATCAAATAACCTCACCCAGCAACAACTCACCATGACATATCATAATCAAAACCTCAGAAATACAACATAAAAAGAGAATATTAAAAGCAGTAAAAGAAAAACAGGCATTATTCTACCAAGGCAAACCCATTCGAATTACTGAAGATTCCTCAAGGCAAACTTGAAAGCTAGAAGAGCCTGGAGTGAAATCCTTCAAGCTTTAAAAGACAGCAAGTACATCCAGCAAAATTATTCTAGAAAATTGAAGAAAAAATTTTCACGACAAAGAATCCTTGTTATGTATTACATATGTATATTAATAAAAATAGTGGAGGGAAAAGTTCAAATATAGGCTTTTAGGGGACATTTCAAATCCAAGCTTTAATACTGTGTCAAAAAATTTCTTTTGAAAAAGAAATTTATAACAACTAGCCCAGCATTGCAGAAATTAATTTGAGGAATCTTTGAGAGAAACAGTGAGGCAAGCAGCAATGAAAATCCCACTGGAGGAAAAGAAACACCTAAAGAGAAAGTGTAAAAATAAAATTGGTATTTGAATCAATTTGATTGATACTCTTCTAAAACGGTATCAACTGTCTCATAAAATACATCAATCTTCAATACAGGCAATAGATATAAAGCATGAAGTTAGGGATGAATAGATAAAAGGATAAACCAAACCTGGCAAAATGTTAATTAGTGAAATGCGAGTAAACAATTTATGAAAGTAAAAGAAAATCTGAAATAACTAAGTATATCTCTCAACCTATTGCTTTAACTACAGTATACTTAAGTTGATAGATTTAAGTTCTTTTAATATAGCAAATTGAGTCTTGAGCGTGCTTAATGCAGCAATTCACTTATTTGATGTTGAGTGTAAGTTTAAATCAAATCTAGCAAAAGGTTAGTAATTAGTGAAATGCAAATAATTTATAAAAGTTTTTAAAAATCTGAAATAACTAAGTTTGTCATCATATCTGTTACTTTAAGTATACTTACGTGATACAGATTTAAATTCATTTAATGTAGCAATTTGATATAGTCTTAAGTTCATTTAGTGTAGCAATTCACTTATGCAGACTTTGACGTAAGTTTATCTTAAGAAAACTGACTGATGTAATAATCTTATGAATGTACAAACAAGTACCCTTCAGTACTCAATTAAGGCATTTGAAATTTAACTTTTCTTATTCTTTCTCATATTTACTAGCCTTATGAATTACATGGTTGTAGTTCTTTTCTTTTGTGGTCTGGTGGATGAGGCTAGGTTAAAGAGTCTCAATAAAGATATAGCAAAATATAGAAAAAAAAAACTTTTGGTAAATATCCCAATAAAAGAATCTGCTGGACTCAGAGAAGAGGCATCAAGATTTGATCACTGCAGCCCATTCGAGGGGTTGGAAGCTGAGCTAAAGAGTAGTGATTTGAGTGAAATGATTCAGATACATAAGATTAAATATGTTAAATATTATATGGTTTCTCTGACTTGGGAAACCCAAAATTCAGGCATTCTACAGAATCACATGGTGTGGTAGTGGGAGCTGGGGGTGGGGATGGGGAGGGTGTAGGAGGGCCAAAAATGGGAAGGGATTGTGATAGACACACAAACAAACTCAAGTTCATTGTAAACATGTACTGCATATGTATATTAATAAAAATAGTGGGGGGGGGGTTAAATATAGGTGGCTTTTGGGTGACATTTCAAATCCAAGCTGTGTCAAAAAATTTCTTTTGAAAAAGATATCCAGGCCTTGGAGTAAAGGCCTATAATCCCAGCACTCTGGGAGGGCCACAAAGTGAAGCCCAGCCTGGACCATTCACCAAGACTCTGTCAAAATAAAAAATTTTTTAAAAGGTTGGGAAAAAAAAAGATTAGACTGGCCCGGTAGCAGATCACGCCTGTAATCTCACCACTCTGGAAGCTGAGAGCCAGAATATGGTTGTGAGTTTATGGGTCATGATCACTGGTGTAGGCCTGTAATTCCAGCACTTGAGGAGACTGAGGTAGGATAATCACCTTCAAGCCCGGCATGGGCACACAATCAATCAAAAAGGACTCGGGGATGAGCTACAGGAACAGCTCAGCAGTTATAGCCCTCAACTAACAAGCACAAGGCCCTAAGTTCAATTCTCCAACACCAAGTAAGCCGGGCATGGTGGCACACATCTGTAATCCCAGCACTTGGAAGGCTGAGGCAGGAGGACTGTCATGGATTCAAGGCCAGCCTGAAAAACACAGTGAGTTCAAGACCAGCCTAGACTACAGAGTAGGATTGGGGGGGGGGGGGGGGGGGGGGGGAGAAGACTGGGGATACAGGTCAGAACCAAGGCCCTGTGTTCAACCCCCAGTACCAAATTAAAAAAATAAAAAAATAACAGACCTAACTGTGGAGTCTGGCCAGTGATAGGGGGTGGAGGGAGGGGAAGTCCAGACCTGGGGGCATGGCTCAGCAATTGAAGTGCTTGCCTAACAAGCCCAAGACTGGGGGTTCAATTGCCCAGCCACCACATAAACTGGGTGTGATGGCACCTGGCTGTAATCTCAGCACTCAGGAGGCTGAAGCAGGATTGATGTGTGTTTGAGGCCAACATGGGCTACATAGTGAGTTCAAGACCAATTTAGACTACAGTGAGACCCCGTATTACAAAAAAGTTTAAATTTAGCCAGAGCAACCTGGTGACTTAGCAAGATCCATCTCAAAAGCAAAAACAAAACAGAGGTTGGGGGCAGAGCTCAGTGGTGAGAGCACATGCACAAAAATCAGCTGGGTGTGGTGGTGGGCACTGGGGAGGCAGAAACAAGAGGGCTGCTGTGAGTTCAAGATAAGTTGGGCTACGTTAACTCAGGACTAGCCTGGACTACAGAGAAACGGGGGTGGGAGGCACCAGGGGCATAGCTCACCGACTCAGAGAACTTGAATTGGAAGCCCAAGACTCTGGGTTTGATCCCCAGCACTGCATTAGAGCTGGTAGGGGCAGTGCATGCTTGAGGCAGGAGAATCACAGCAAATATGAGGCCAGCCTGGTCTCCACAGTGAGTCCAGGACCAGCATGGACTACACATGGAGACCCTGCCTCAAAATTAAGTGTAGGGGGGATGGGGGAGTTATAGGAGGACAAGAGCTATAACTCAATGTATAAGGCTTTGGGCAAAATCCCTGGTACTACCATGGTGGGGCAGTAGAGTCTATAAACTGACCAGGAATTACCACTATAGGCTAATTTAGTCCAATCAAGCCATCTGAGACAGGAAGAGGCAGAGAGACCAAATACATGACATGGTCAGAAGGCATCAGCTACTCATAAAATTCTGACTAGATCCCACTTTCCCAATCCAGTTCCACGTACTCATTTCACTCAATTCTTCTTGTGATACTGCTGCTTCCCATATAAGATATATCGAAATTATTATTTTACCAATAAACTCTTAGTACTTAGGATTGCTTCTTTGAGGGCCGGATTGGAGACCTTGGAGCTTAACATTCCTGATCACCTGGGGCCAAGTTCTTTCTTTAAAGAAGTCTTCAAGTATTAAGTACCCGAGCTCAATTCCCCAGCACCACATAAGCTGGGTGTGGTGGTACACGCCTGTAATCCCAGCACTGGGAGGTTGAGGCAGGAGGACTGCCATGAGTCCAAGGCCAGCCTGGGCTACAGAGCAGGACCCTGACTTAAAAGCTGTCTTAAGTATGTTAAGCCTTCTTATGTAAACATTGTTAAGCCATCACAAATATGTAAATATTGTTAAGCCTGAATGTTTTCTGGTAAACAACTGGACTATAAAAGGAAGGCTGTACTGAATAAATTGTCTTTTGCCCCTGCAAAAGCCCATCTTCCTTCCTTTCTATCTCTTTCTTCTTTTAAACTGCACTGCCCCACTCGTGTACCCTGTTGACTGAGCTGGCTTGGTCAGCCGACGGAATGGCACAGCTGTTAAAGCGTGCACAAGGCCCTGAGTTCAATTCCCCAGCACAACACAAGGCTGGCCGTGAGGGTGCACGCCTGTAATCCCAGCACTCGGCAGTCCTGAGTCCATGGCTAATGTGAGCTCCACAGTGAGTTCTGGATCAGCCTTGGCTATAGAGTGAGACCCTGTATCAAAACAATAACAATAATAATGCTTCTTTTAAGTCTCTGAGGGATTGGTAAGGTTTTAACTGAAAGTACTAAAGGAACCCATAAAGCATGATGGCACATGCCTGTAATCCCAGATAATCTGAGCGGCTGAGGCAGAAGTACTGCAAATTCCAGCCTAGCTTTAAACTACTTATTTGTTGCTAAGACATAACCCAATATCCACAATTTCAGGAAAGGGGGGGGTGGGGAGGGGCAGGAAAGGGAGGGAAAGGGAGAACCAAGTAAGGAAGAAGCAAGTCCCAATGTTTCTTCTTTTTTCATTTTTCAGTTCAACCTGCCAGATGGGCCAACAACATCCAAGGTAGATGTTCTTCTCTAATATCCTGGTTCACAAGTCAATCAGACACCTGAAAGCTCCAATTTGGGTATTTCCTAATCTCAACAAGTTAACATAATCCCTCCAGGTCAAGCCCCAACCATCCACCCCTTCCAGCCAAACCCCACCTCCTACACGACATCAAAAGCATGAGGCTTTTGGGGGACATTCCAGACCCAAACCATAAACATTCTGCCTGATCTCCAAAAGGATCATGTCCACTTTCTTACGTAAAACATGCTTAGTCCTTCTCTAAAAGTTGTCAAAGTCTTAAGAGTCCCAACTCTACTAAAAAGTTCAACTCCAAAGTCTCCTATGAGATTGAAAGCAAACTTAGTTGTGAGCTCCTGTGAACATCAAAGAAAAGTTAAACACTTCTCAACAGGGTAAACATTCCCATTCTATTCACAATCCAAGAAGAATAGAAGGATAGAAACAATCAGACCAAAACAAACTAAATCTTAAAGTTTTGTGAGGTGCAAGCTCCACCCCTACAGAATTGTCTCTGGCTGTAACCTCCAGGGCTTCTCCTTTGGGCTGGCTCTGCTGCAGCCTTTCTCAGCAAGCAAATTTCTGGCATCTCCAAATTTCCTGGGTCTCCAATGCACTTTCAGTTTCAGTTGCATTGCCCTCCCAAGTGGCACACTGCCTGGCCTCCAAGACCTTACTTTGAAATAGTAGGGGGCTGGAGGAATGTCTCAGCAGTTAAAGCACTTGCATAGCAAGCAATAATTCGAGCGCTAAGTACGAGGGTTCGATTCCCCAGCACCACATAAGCCAAGTGTGGTGGTGCATGAAGCACTTGGGAGGCTGAGCCACAGAAAGATTGCACTGAGTCTAAGGCCAGCCTGGGCTCCATAGTGAGTTCAGGACCAGGCAGCTAGAGTGAGACCCTGTCTCGAAGAGAGAAAGAGAGAGAAAGAAAAAGAGAGAGAGAGAGAGAGAGAGAGAGAGAGAGAGAGAGAGAGAGAGA